>JAZHYW010005288.1:0-53503 GCA_037355805.1 Ixodes ricinus | reverse complement strand
ATCTTTACCTTGTTTCTTCTTTTTTTTCCCGTTTTTTTTTTGACGTTGCGGTTGCATTGTGTCTAAGGTGTTTGTTTGGTGTGTGTATGTTATCGGTTTAGGTTAATATGCACTCAGGTTTCAAAGAACGGGTGTGTAATAGAAAGTAAATTGCTTTCCGATTAATCTTCTTCGTTATCTAATCTATCTGATTTCGTCACCTGCCAAGCGCAGGTGACCGAAATCCCAGGAAGAAAGAGAATGCTCACTTTTTCGAGATACAAGGGCTTTGGTCCTCCCCAGGCGAGAGCGATGTTGTGGCCAGCTGACGTCACGGTCTCTAAGTCGCAAGCCTCGAACTTCCAGCAAAATGGCCAACCTGTGCGGAGCATTTCGTTTTGTTAAATAAACTGCCTGGGGAAGCTCTGGTTTGAACACAGACGTGGAAGGACCGCACCGCTTAGCCCGTCTCAGCGGTACAGGCAGCACCTGCATTGCCCGGTGCCCTCGTCTCCTAAGGTAAACCGCCTGCTGCAAATTCTGGCCACTATGCCCGTAATCACCGCTGAAACGGAACGTTCGTTCTCGAACTCCGAAGCCTCAGGTCATACCTGCAGAGCACCAACGTCCCAGGAAGCGCATGATGCAGGGTTTCGCTTCTGCACAATCACCGGAACAATCAAGTCGGCCCCGAAAGTGGGGGTCCGGCCAAAATGGTCCCGGACACAGTGGTCCCGGACAAAATCGTCCCGGACTTACAATGGTCCCAACTGCCAACCCTGACAGAATGGTCCCAGCGTGGCATTATTCCTTTGCTGTTTGCAGGTTTTTATATTTTCAACTCTTGATGGATATTAAAGGCTTAAAGGCTGTTTGACGAGTTTTGGGAAATACTCGTCAAATACAACGCTAACCCCGTTTTTTTATTTCAACTATATTGCAGTCAAGTGGTTGGGGCAATGTGCAATAAATCAACACTTATATCCAATAAAAGACGGCACGAAAAAAACGTGGACCAAGCACGAGGGATACAGAGACGACACATCGTTGGCATAGTCGAATAATAAACAGGGCGAAACAAAGTCGGTACAAAGTGCGAGGCGGAAGCGCGGTGTCTCTGTATCCCCCTTGTAAGCCTTCATTTTTTGCGCTTTTTTTCCTTTCAATTATGCAATAGGCCTCCGCTTTAGCAGCGTCGATTTCTTTTCTTTTAAGTGGTCTATGTAGTAAATACGCTCATACTTGCGAAATCAATTTTTGATTTTTTAATATACTTTCTGAAAAATAGAAGACGACAGGTTCATTTCAGAAAACCACGTCAAGAACATGTAGTACGTGTGAGATAATGATTTTCATTCCGGACATCATTTTGAAGCTCGATAGCACTAATTTGAAAACAGGTTCTGGCCATAGAAAGATATTCAATGCACACGTGGAATGTATCGGTAGAAATCAAGAACCTTTGAGAAATAGAGCCACGTGGTATAGATAGAGGGAATTTAAAATTTATTTCAAATGATTATAATGAAAATGTTGATATTATTCTTGAACGTGTGTCGAAATGAATTTCAATGTACCAAACCATTGTGTCCTATTAAGAGCGCTCAAAGTATTCGCAACTTTCAGCGATGGTGGTACCGCTGTGTGAGAATCGCGCTCCCTGGCTCCTGGATGATCGGCTTCACAATAAAGGTGCTTGCCACAATCTTCCCGACGTGAAAAAATAAAGTAGGACTCTAATACTGCTCGTATATAGCAAAGCCATAACTACTCACGCGTCGCAGACCAGCCTTGTACCGCTGTTCTTCGACAATCATCCGGATGACAGCCATTTTGATAGGCACAAGTGCGCCCCCTATAGTTCGTGAAAGTTGCGAATTGATAAATTAGCCTGGGACCATTTTGTCCGGGTTGGCACTTGGGACCATTTTGACCGGGACCATTTTGTCCTACACCCCCGAAAGTGTCCTCTCGCTTCTTTCTATCCACCGACGGCAGCTTCCACTAAATGTTTAGACCACCAAAAATGATAGAAACGGGTAGTTTTCTCTGCCCCCTTCACGTAAAACGACACCGAAGCACGGAAAGAACCCAAGGCGTGACCATAGCACTATTATTTCTGAAAAATGTGATCCGCGCAGGAACAATGAGCGTGACGCTTCACTTGCTCATGCCCCGGTGTGTATGCAGTTTTTTATTTTTAATCGTATCTAAACTTCGCTATTCTTGGGCACTCTTACGTAGTTTTCAGTCAATGGATACCCGAGTGTTCCAAGAGAAGTGTACGCACCGGGATATTTTGTGGGCCTGTTTGGACTTTTGTTCAAAGCCCATTATTATATTTTATGATTGCGTGTTTTCGTTGTTCACGATTAAAGTTTCTCTCTTTAATGTTTGAACGAACGAGATGTAAGGTTGAATTTTTTGTCTTATAAGAAACGGGGGGGGGGGGGGGGTAGTAACTGCTGTGTTTGTGCAATTTCTTCCTCCCTCTGTTTTGTTTTTTCATTTTGAACGGTGTGGACAAGAAAAACGCCGCCTGAAAATATTTCCTGGCTACGCCACTGCCTCCGTGGACAAAACAGTGCAAAGGCAAGTGCGCCGCGGAAAGATGAGGATAGTAGTGTAGGACAAAGGCGAGAGGAGGCGACATCACGGAGCGGAAGCCATTGCGCGCGCGGATGCTGGGGCGAGTTTGAACTTGCAGGTGTGCAGAGTGCGTACAATGTTGGTTTGTGCTGCAAAATTAAGTGTGAACCAAGTACTAGCGCTCCTCAAATTAGGCGGCAAAATTTAAAGGAAGATCC
Organism: Ixodes ricinus; assembly: GCA_037355805.1. Lineage (NCBI taxonomy): Eukaryota > Metazoa > Arthropoda > Arachnida > Ixodida > Ixodidae > Ixodes > Ixodes ricinus. The sequence continues at coordinate 50,717 of JAZHYW010005288.1, read as the reverse complement.
ACTGGTGGATTTTTAGGGAATGCTTCAGCATGACCTTTGAAAAACGTCACACACGTCCCCCTTTGGGAAGCGCTAACAGTGACCCCGAACGGAGCCCAAAAGAGGCCGCAAAAAATAAAAGAAGCAAAATAAAAAAAATAAAAAAAATAATTGAAGGGGTCAGCTTGGCGTTTCCCAAAGAGGAATGCGTGTGGCCTTTGCCAAAGGTAATGATAACGCATTTCCCATGAACTCACATATGGATCTTCGTTTTTTTTTTTTGGCTCTCCATGGATCTGTGCAGAAGCACCACACTTTTTTTGCATTCATTGCCTAAACCTTTGGGGGCGCTAATGATGATCTCGTGGCAACCATTAATATGATCATTCTACCCCACGCTTTTATTGTTCGAAGTCTCCGAGATCAAATGGCAAGGCGATGCAGGTTCTGGTTTCGAGCAAGTTGGTAGAATAGGAGCATTGAGTTGAGGTACAGGAACAGTGAGCTCGTGCGTTTTATTTTGTTTGCAGATTTCCAATTACAATTAAGCGAAGTGTGGCATGCGCGCTCACGCTGAGCGATGCCAGCGTGTGCACTTTGCAAATACAACCTGGCCAGAAAATGGCCTAAATGTCAGGCGGACGCAACAAGCCATATCAAGCTAAACCGGTGCTGAAAGCATCCGACTTTTGGTACGGCTTAGCGACTCGCGGAGCACCGAGGGCACACGGCACGCTTTTGGCGCTGCATTGTGTGGGATAGCTCGTGGCAGTGGTCGCGAACACTTTAGTTTTGAAAGTGAAAGCGCGGCTCGTGGCGGTATCGCTTTGCCATGTCATCACTACGTCATACATCCGCCGCCTTTTAATGGTCATTTTTTTTTTCTTTTTTGCGCAACACGGCAGATAGAATTTGCGCACACGACCATTGACCAGCCCTTACAAAAAATTGTTACGCTTTTCTGTTGAAAAGCTGTTGGAAAAAAGTCCATAGAGGATATATAATGTCAACAGCTTGTCTGTTTACTTTCTTTTGAATATTGGCCCACTTTTCTAATGAAAGTCAACAGACTTCTCATAGATGCTTTCTGTTGAAAAGCTGTTGAAAAAAGTCATGAGAGGATATAAAATGTCAATAGCTTTTCAACTGACTTTCTCTAGCCTTTCTGGTGACTTTCTTTTGAATATTGGCCCACTTTGTAATAAGAAAGTCAACAGACTTTCTGTCGCCTCCAAGATTCTTTTCTTCTGCTTTCAATTTAAATGCTACAGCTTTTCAACTGAAAAGCTACAGAAGAGTAAAAAGAGAAAGAAAATCGTTACAGCTTAGCTATTTATTCAACAAAGTTTTGGAAGCTTACTATGGCTTTCCCTCTCCTCCAAAATGGCTACAGCAAAATTCTGTAAAAAAAAAAAACGCGATTTTTTTTTAAATTTTGGTAGTAAATGGCGTCCCTGTAGTACTTTGGAGGCACTACTACTACATATACCCGAGAAATACACATTAGAAACGAACACAAACACAAACACCATGAAGCACTGAACACCTAAACACAGTCCCATTGACTGCTCCACAGCCTTATATAGCCTACATATTGAAGGAATTCATTTGGTCGGTGACCATCACCTCTTATTAAGGTTCCAAGTATTTGATCTTCTCCTCGCGAGTCCGTCAAAGGGAAAACAGTGATTTTGAAGGTCGTGGACGATATCTCTTTCTAGAAAGCATTGGTACATCTAATAATAATTCGGGACAGTTGCTAAAACAACAGCCACAAATACGGCTCCTAGAAGAAATATTATCGCTTCTCTGCATAGCACCACTCAGGACGATGCGAGTCAAGACAGTTTCTCCACTTTCAAATAATGATTTTGCTTTTTTTTACTAGTTGACTATTTCATATGGTCATTCAGAGTCTCTATAGTCACCCGCAAAGTCAGAACGGCAGGACATGCTTTTTCCAGACACCTGGCCTCCAGCCCCGCGCCCCATGCTCTGCGCCGTGCTTGGACTGCACGCGCGCGCTCGACGTGCCCGAACGCCGAAGCGCTTCTTCAAGGGTGGTATGCTCGGGTTGGAAGCGGGACAACTGGAGCTGCTTCTCCTTCTCACCTTGTCAGAGACTATTGAAAAACTTAGCCGCTTTTGACATCTAGTTGAGGTGTACAATGTAAAAAAAATCAGCAGAAAGTCGGTGGCTTTTCTATTGACACTGGCTATGAGAGTCAACTGAAAATTTTCAACACGAAGTAAACAGAACGTCTGCAGTCATTCTGATGACACTGTCAGCAAGAAAGTCAAAAGGAAAGAAATCAACATGAAGTCAATAAGGAAACTCAACAGCTTTCCTTTTGGCTCAGGTTGAAGAAAACCATCAGAAAAGTTTCAACACAAAGTCAGCAAACTTTCTGGTGAGCCATGTCAACAGAAAGTCAGCGAGAAAATCAGCTTATGAAGTCAATAGAAAGTCAAACGGCTTTTCTTTGACTCAGGTTGACGAAAATCATCAGAAAAGGTTTCAACACAAAGTCAAACAAACTTTCTGTTGACCATGTCAACAGAAAGTCAAAGTCAAAAGAAAGTAATCACAGTCAGCAGGAAGTCAACACCGTTTTCAATAAAAAGTCAAAAATCATTTTTATAGGGGAGACGGCAGAGAAATCTATAGCCGTTCTTCTACAAAACTGACCACGTGCCGGGATCCGCCGTTCCGCTAGTGAGGCCGTGCAAGGGGCCGCAGAAAAAAGCCACGCTGATTCGTTGAGCTATGCTCCTTTCGAACGTGCCGGCAGCGAGCTGTTGAGTGTTGCCATAAAATCACTATCAGCCCGACTGCAGGCGCCGCATGTGATTGGCCCCATTCTGTTGCGCGGCGCGGCAGAGATCCGCCGGTCAGCCGGCCGACAGAACAATCGTGCCTTTTTCTGGCAAAACTTTGTGCGGCGTGCGACTGAGCTGCAGTTCTGCTATACTCGTGGACAAGTTTTTTTGGCAAAGTAGTCAAAGGTACGGGCGCGCGTGCCCACTCCCCTTTTGAGCACCGATTAAAGCTGTGCCCGCTCTCTCCACTTCTCCTCGGAAGTGCCAAGAAAAGTTGTTCTGAGTATAGTGTTGTCATGCCCGTACGTTAGCAACTCAAAAACAAAATAAACACATGCCGTTAATAGACTACTACCGAAAATCCCTGTTCAAACAACTTTACGCGCATTGCTTTATGGGACCCCTGTTTGCCATGGAGAAAGATTGGCGTGGTTTCGGTTTTGATTGACGAAGTGGTAAATCTAGGCACTGCATGAAGATAAAGTCAGCGCTCGCTTGCATTGCACCCATTCATCTTCGGGAGAGCCCCCGTTGAAACACGGGCCTCCAGCGGCCCTAATGACCTGCCTAGACTTTGCGAGGAGTACGAGTACCGCCGACCGCGTCCCATACCTTTCTGGCTGCCTGGTTACCGCTCCAGAGTACAGCATAACCCTCCCTGCTCATTTAAGAAGCTTTGAACATTGAGAGAACAATGGAACAGGAGGATCGGTCCAATATACACGAACTCAACTCTCCTACGTCACGCCGCGGTGGTGGCGCGTCGGGCGCACTTCCGGTCTGGGGCGGTGGGCAGAAGTCGCCGTGCGCGACATGCATTCCTGTGTTCCTTTGGAAGAAACCAGGCAAAAAACCTGCCTTCTCGTCAAAATTTTGTGACGAGGGCTGTACCAAGAGAGTCTGGAAAGGTTTGAAGGTCAATTTTCATGTGTTTCTGTCCCCTTCGTTCGTCCGAGAACGTGGATAGTAGCCGTGAAAAGGGCAAACCAGACGCTGTCGAACTACGGTTGCTTGTGCGGGCAACAACTTTGTGGTCGCCAGATGTATTTGTTTTGTTCCAACATGAACGAGAGAAAACCTCCAAGTTGTCCGGACCACCCACGGGTTCAGTGCGTCTTCAAATTCACACGGCCGCCTGATCGTTCGAAATTTCGTCTGCTCTTTCAAACTTGACTGCTTTTTATCGTCTGCTCGTTCAAACAAAACGGCCCATAGGCCAAACTTTGACCCGGTGATTGCAATAAGAAGTAATTGCAGGCCTCGAAAGGCTTAAGTAGGCTCGGTGTGAAGAGTATAGATACAAGTTGTTGATCATTGGTGCCAGTGGTAATCATCGACTTGTTACGCTTGGTCTGTTCCCGCTTTCGAATTTCAGTATCGACGTCGATCATCGCCGCTGCCTTTTACACTTTTGCAGCACGAGCGACGTCGCGACTGAAAATAGCCAGAAAGAATCTCATCATGGTATTGGCGTCCATTCTGCGACGTTCATGTGAATGAATCGCCGCTCGTCAAATTATTTACGCAAAGTTTAGCGGCGTAACGAGCCTTGATAATTTCTCTCGGGCGATTAAAGTGGTAAGACATTGCTATAAGGACGTAGAATCGACAATTCCAACGGGAAAAAGAGTGTGCAGACTCACACAGACGCCGACAACGTGACATTCCAATGGTTTGTTGACGCGGGACGCGGTGCTTCTTGCCCGCACTCCATTGCGGATGCGTTCGAACTGTCGTCTGCTCTTTCAAACTTGTCTGCTTTTTGTCGTCAGCTCGTTCAAACGACAGCGGCCCGTAAACCAAACATTGACCCGGTAATGGGCCTTTTCCGGGGTTTCCACGGCGCATGCGCAGCAGCAGCAGACAGGAGTCCGCCATTTTTGGTGGCGTGGTGCGTCCGGCTCGGGACTGCTGGAGGCAGCGGCGGTGGTCGCGCGTCTGCGTTGTCCGACATGCCTCAACGCTGTTTCGCTGTTGGCTGGAACAACGACAGCAAGCGTTGTCGCGGTTTAAGCTTCTTTGATTTCCTTTACTAGCCTGCACTCGACGAAGCGGCAGCACTGGATTCGGGCGATCCAGCGAAACAATGCGGACGGCTCTGTAAAGGCTGCTTTCAAAGCGCTCCCGCGTTTGCAGTCAAGGATGGTTCATGTTTTAGGGGCGAAGCTCCTTAAGCCGTGGGTCTGTCCCTCCTCTGTATGTAGCCACTTCGAGGTTTAGTTTATGAATGGCTCAAGAGATGGCGTGTTGGGTCTGTCCCTCCTCTGTATGTAGCCACTTCGAGGTTTAGTTTATGAATGGCTCAAGAGATGGCGTGTTCCGGAATTAACTTTATGTAGAGATGACAGATGGCGCTTAGCGCATGCCATAGAAGGCACTCGCTCTTGGCGCTGCTCGTAGTTTAGCTGAATGGAGGCAGTAGACAAGGCTGCGGAACGGCGAGCGCGCAAGGCGGCGGCAGCGCGCGCTCGCAGACAGAATCCGGCCGTGCGAGAGCGAGAGGCCGAAGCGTGTCGTCAGGCTGCTCGGCGACGCCGCCAAGATCCGGCCGTGCGAGAGCGGGAAGCCGAATCGCGTCGTCAGTCTGCTCGGCGACGCCGCCAAGATCCGGCCGTACGAGAGCGGGAAGCCGAAGCGGCACGGCAGCGGCGCCAAGAGGATCTGCAGAACGTCAGGAAACTGGAAGCTGCGAGAAAGCGCGCGTATCGGCAGGCAGACCCCGATGCAGCGAGAGCTCGTGAGTCGTCTGCAAAACGCATCAGGCGAGCTCAGCCCGAAGGTGCCGACACGAGGTTTAAGCGAGACTTTCTAGACGTTTCGTTTTGTATACACACACGCACAGTTTCTCACGTCTTTACATGGCGATGAGTGGGCGAACACGGAAGAATCGCTGGTTTACCGACGATTCACTCCGGAGCTTCGCCCACTCATCATCATTCACCACGTGGATATGCTGTGACTTTTTTGTTCCTTTATTTCTTTATTTTTTTGGGGGTGTAAGCACAAAGTCTAGCCGATTACTTAGGTTCGTGTCGTGTCGCTTATGTGCCACGCAGAGCGAGCGTCTCCGGAGTTGGCGTTTGTCGGGATGGTGCGTTTCACGGGCACACGTTTTTGCTCACTAATAATAATGTAATAATGTGACGGTCTCGCTTTGCTACGCCAATTGCCGGTCTACATTTTTGGTTGCTGTGGTAAAGCATTGGAATCGCCAACAGTGTCCAAATATTTATGAAGCATTGAGGTAAAAATGGCTATGCCGCACAGTTTGTTGCTACGTGCTCACGCAGAGCGTGGAATGATAGGAGCTGCTCTTTCCCTACCACGACCGCATCTGCTGGTCTTGTGGTTAAATAAGAAAGAGAGAAACAATCGTCTTGATGTGTTGTCCTCAAGTATGTATCGAGTAAAAAAAAAAGTTTTAGCAGCTATTCTTTACAAGCGCGGAAACTAAAAAAAAAAAAAAAGTACGAGGTGTGGCCGATGATTTGTATTTTTTTTCCAGGACCTACAGTCCCACACAGCTGTAGCCTCGAAGTGCTGCTGACATCAATGACGAGGCTCCGCTCAGGAATCGGCGGCTGCACGTATACATCTTAGATATTTATTAAAGATGCACTTTATTGGTAAATTTGACCTTGTGAAGTTTCGAATTGTTGCTTCCTTCCAGTAAAAAACGAGAAAGACTAACTCGCCAGGGTCAGCGGCGGACGCTGAACGAGTCCGCCGTTGACCCAGCCAAGTTTGTTGTTCCCCTTTTTTATAGGAATGGAGCTACGCATTGAAATTTCACCACAAAAGTACACCTTTGTGGAAAATTACATTTCTACGTGCAGGCACAAAGTTTTTTGGACGATTTTAGGGTAAGTCTTCACAATTATGAGAATACATCTTTTCATTTAAAAATTTCAAGCAAATTATACAAATGACTTATGATTAAAAAAAACTTTTTTTAATCGTCAACTTGGTTTCGAATATATATATTTTTTTAATTTACTGCCGGTACTGCATATAACATAAATCTAGTTTAATGTAACCGTTTGTACTATCTCATTGGTAGAAGAGAGCTTCAACTGTGCCGTCATGCAGTCACAACGGGCGCCACGGCAAAGTCAGTCGTCCGAACACATTCGAAAAAAAACAAATGTACAAACGGACAAAGTTCGCGTTGGATAGAGTCGATCGCGTTGGATAGAGGAAAAACAAACGCTGTGCGCATTTACCGACCGCGTTCAGACAGCTAACACAGCCTCGGAGCGGGCAGAACCGGAAGCAAGGCACGCCATCAAAAACGTTTCTCCTGCTTGCCAGATAGATGGCGCCCAACATTTGCGGAAAAGGCCCATTGCGATAAGAACTAAGTGCAGGCCTGAAAACATTTTTGAAGGCTGGTTAGGGTAAGTAGGCTAAGTGTAAACAATAGATACAAGGATGTGTTGGTCATTGTTATCAGTGCCATCACCGACTTGTAATGCCCGATTCTACTTGCGGCTTTCAGTATCGACGGCCACCATCTCAGCTACGGTCCACACTTTTGCAGCCAGAGTGACGTCGCGAATGAAAATAGCGAGTAGAATCTCATCGTTGGAGTCAGGCCTTAGCGCCCATTCTGCGGCGTCTACGTAAAATGTCTCGCCGCACGTCACATTATTCACGCAAAGTTTTGCCTCGTTAATTTCGCTGAAGCCGCTCAAGTAGTCAGACATTGTCAGGAGGACGTAGAATCAGCAATTCCAGCGCGAAAAAGAGCACGGGGACTCCCACCGACGCCGACAACAGCGCAATTCAATGGTTTGTTTATGGGCGACGGCGGGGCTTCTGCCCACCATCCACCGCGCATGCGCGGCGCCGGTGGCGTCCGCTAGGGGCGCTCCGGTTTGTTTGTAAACATGAGTTGGTGTATACTTCTTCCATGTGCTATCATAGTTTTAGTGTTTACCTGCGCACAGTCGCTGGCACGTCGGAAGCTTGCGAAAAATTGTGCCCCAACATTCTATCCGTATTGGTAGGCAACACCAACAGTATTATAAATTTAAGGAAGGCCATTTCAGTCAAATATTCATAAATGATGGCACTGTATTTGGTCGTGACGGAATTTCGTGAAGTGAGATTAGAAAATAGAAACCGAAAATTTTGCCAATAACATCCCAAGATGCTTTGCGCGGCACTACGCCACTAGGATCGCTTCGATTTTGGCAGAGGTAAAGTACCTCGATAAGATTCACGCTTACAAGTACCGACAACCATTGTTGCGGAAACGCGCCAAACACGTGACAGGAGCGGGTGCTCTGCCGCCACTCGCTTCCAAGTGCCCCTCATTTCAGTGCTGCGCCGCCATTTTTGCTTCTAAGGGCCGCTCGAGACACGGGCCTCGTGCACTGGCGCGTTTGACGCTACTTGCGACACAAATCCAAACACATCGAGGGTCTTTAGCGAGGGGTAGAGTTCCTAGATAGGCTTCCAGTATGGGGAGCCAGAATGGCGCGTCTATTTTCCATGGGCCGCCACACCACTATTTGCTGAATTCAATCACATGACAAACGAAACTCCAACGCTGCGCAAGAAAGCCTATACATACGGCCGCTCCACAGCAGTTGCCGCTAGCCGCTAACTAGACACTAGCAAAGTGTGCTTATGTTCTTTGCTTTTGCGTGAGGCCCTATATCATCCATTCATAGGTGATCTTTTATCCATGTATCATTCACCTGTGCATTGCTACGACGACGAAGACTCGCTGTTGTGTGCCCACTGCTTGTCTTATACCCCAGGTTCACTGGCGCTCTCAACAATCATTAAGCCAACGATCGTTGACATTTTCCAATTGTCAATGAGCTCGACTAATCGCAGCAATCGAACTTAACCAAAATCCGTGCCCACAATTGCGCACCATTAGGCACGCATGTGCTGGGATCATTAGGTATTGATTGCAGTCAGCAGTACTCAGTTGCATGCTGTGGCTGACCGCTTTTCCACCCAGTGCACTTTATTTTCTTTCTTTCTTGGGGACGGTCTCCCGCTACGAGAGTGAACTTAGGCCACTATGAAAACCGTAGCACGCGGAGAATAAATACGTCTATTGAGCAGTTCCACTGAGGGACGACCTGTCACGTCGTGCAGCCATTCAAAAAATAAATGTATGATGCCTATGTAGAATTTTGCAGTGTTTCGACTACTGACAGAGATGTACCGGAGCCCCTGACTAAACAGCTTTCAAAATAAAACTCGCGGAAAACTGACCTGCTGTTCAAATAGCTATCTGATGATATTGGTTTTCCAGGTTTGAAGGCGAAACTTGGTCGTTTGGTGTAGAAAAAAAAGTACCTGTGTAAGGTTAGGTAGCCGGTTCTCACTCTGACGGAGAGCGGTGTCGTTGATTGGTATTTCCCAATTTCAGACTTCGTTCATCAGGGAATGTGCGTTGTAATTTTTATAAACAGGTCTACTTGTACAGAGCCTTTCGTAATTTTCCTCGTCTTTCACTTTGGTATTGAATAATGGAAAACAAATAGGGCTTCCTGAACGTTTAAAGGGAAACTGAAACGGTTTACAAAAAAATAGTTAGTGATCCTTTCTGGGGTAGTTTTTCATTGAGAATCTAAATATCACCATCATTTGTCCTCAAAACAACACTAAACGTGAAAAAAATGCAGTTCCCGTCACCGTTGCATTTGGGTTGCATGCCGAGTCCGTGACGTTATACAATGACCATGTGCGATTGTAACTGCATCCTTCACACAGCGATCAACTGGCAATCCTTCCGAGTTTCGTCTCCACCTGGCGTAAGCTCCTTGGATTCGCTAAGGTGCCTGCCTCTTCAGTAGAACAATGCTCGGAACTGCAGGACTTGCCATCATTGATTGAAGATAAACCTCTTCTTCTTCCACTACCATTCATTCCGATATATGAAACTAATGGGGGTGTAAGAAAAACTTCAGTAAATGGTTGCTAGTCCAACCGTGGGTTTCTCCTCTCTTCTTCCTCTCTCTTTGTGTATCATCCTAGCTCAACACCTCCTAGACCAGGAATGTCTCAGCGTTTGCGAGTTAGGAGTAAAAGATGACGTAGAGATAACGCCATGGCCCCGGCGGCCGGGGGGGGGGGTAGCCTATTGACGGCGGCGGTGGCGGCGCGCGGAACGCCGCGGTCCTGCTGAGCCCGCATGCGAAGCTGTTCAAAATCGAGAGGAGACGTCGAAGCTGTTCGCACTGCGTCTTTGTTCTTCTCCACCCCTGGTCTGCCCTACCTTGTTTTAAAACCTACTCACGTGCGTGTTTGTTCGGCGGATCGGCATGCCGAAGAAATGTTGCCCTACGGGATGTCGCTGCAACTACAAAAACGCAAAAAGTGCATGCGTTTAATTTCCTCAAGACGGTGACCTGCGGCAAGCGTGACAAGAGCCATCCCGCGGCAGAATCTTGTTGTGTCTGAAGACAACATTGTAAGAACTGTTCTATGCTTTGATTTGCCGGTTTCTGTCGCTTTCTAAGTCTTGTGACGTCTGTTGGCGTTACGTCTGTTGGCAACATGCCGGGCGTCATTAAAAAACGGTTCAATGTGCTCAAATCTCGTTAGCAGTGTTACGTTCAACAGCTTACGTCAAGGAAGCGAGACGCGACTAGTACTTTGACAGCCCCTTCTTTGACAGCCCGTGCTTCCCGAGTTATTCATCTTGAGGACGGATATGATGTTGAGTGCTGTGCCAGGTCGCCAGGTTAACGGCTCCTTTATTAAACAATTTATTATATTACTACGACTGGCAACCACAAATCATTCGGAATTTTGTTTATGCTGTAAAGCATTTAAAAAAGAAAACAGGCGTGTAAAGAATCCCATCTATTCATGTGAACAGATGTGCACGTGAAAAAAAATTTCACATGGGTGTTGGTGCACGAATATATTTATCGAGACATCTGTGCTTGGTGTGATACCTGGGAACCAAATAAAAGTACTCAGAAATCGCTGTGAGTCATACGAAGGAAAATTTGTTTTTTTTAGGTGTGCGAGGTTTACTTCACGGAGTGTGATATCCTTCGAAAGACGTCTGGTGCATTGCACTCGCACATAAAATTTATTTATGAGGTTGCGTTGTTATCCAGACTTACTTAAAATCCGATGCCTTTAGAGATCATAGTGTTTTGTACCCGGAGAGATGTTTAGAATCTTGGTCGAACTGACTGCTGCCACACACTTTTACGTTTATTTGATGCGACTTGTATATAAGCAAACAAATTTAATAAATTTGCCATACCAATGTATCAACAGCTCAGTTTTCATGACTACGTTACTGGCTAATCAGAAATCTTCATATTTTGTTGCAGGCATGGGACGACGAACCCATTAGTTTTGTCCTGCTATTGTAGCGGTGTATGCTCAAACACTTTTTTTGGAAGATAAATTTTCGAACCTTTAATCGGATAATATATGACAAGATTTCAGGTAATTCTAGCTGCAAAAAAGGTAAAGTCTCCATCAGAATAAATGAAAATCCTTGTATACCGTATTTACTCGAGTAATAGCTGCACTGTTTATGAACAAGGCTTTTGCGTTTACTTTCCCGCAGAATACATATATATATATATATCAGCCAATCATCGCGTTGCGTATAAGTAACATAGCGAATAACTAGATCGAGAACACGATTCTCCATGCAAATGCAATCTCCACAGATGGTATCCTCGCGCCAAGACGTTTTCTCTGTCCTGTAAACCGCTGGAATCATGCTGCCGATTGCGGTGATTGGCAATCCGCGTGCTCCGCGGAAAAGCGAACCCTCAGGTTTTCTTCATAAACAGTGCGGCTGTTACTCGAGTACGGTAAAGTTCTTGCACACGTAATAACTTTAGGCCAAAAGCAGCATCGGATCTCTGGTTTTTGCTTTTAAATACGCCGCTTAGTTTCAGATAAGAATGCAGTTATCACATGTGTTTACTACGTAAAACTGTGTTGGTACTTTGATGTCTAATGTCGTTGTCAATCATTTTTTATCATGTAATTTTCGGCATGCATTCTTCATAAATAGTTCCTCTTGCGGGGTTAATTACATCATTCATAATTTCGTGTTTGAAAGTAAACCCTATCGATCTCGAGGCCTTATTATACACCTGGCATGTTCTTCCATTTTACATCATGATTTTATACAACAATGATTTTTCAGTACAAGAAAATCAGTTTCTTAACCCGAATGTTGTGCACAGTCGGCATTTGAGGAAATGAATAGGCTTGCATCACTAATAACTCGTTGCTCTGACGGTAAACCCCCGTCTGTTTCCTTCTCTTCCGCACTTTAACGCGGCCCCGATGACCTTCTCTTTCGTCCATGCGGAAAGGACGCAGATGCCTTTCTAGTCTAGGAGGTGTTGCCTAGGTTCAGCTGGCATCTTCCAAAAGCATGAATCACCAACTATACTTCGTTTCAGCTTCCGTCCGAGCGCAGCCAAAGGCTGGGGGACGGTTCGCAACTTCGAGAAGAGGATACCTACGCACCACAAAGTAGTCTTCAAAAAGTATATATATATATATATATTTTTTTAAATAGCTGTTTTGTGCGTAAACGTTGCACAATATTCCAGATGTGTACTGCTGAGAATGATTTGCAACTAAAGGAATGAATTATCGGAAGTTTATGTTTTTATTAATATATGTCAATGCATGTGGTTTGGTGAAAACACGTACATCCGCTGGCAACACTGCTGCAGCGCTCGCTCGGTTTTTCTGTGTGATTTTGTTCCCGTAATGGCCGAATCATGTGCTTCGCTGCTTTCCTCCCCGAGTCGTTTCAAAACGTCCTTTCGCAAAGGCACGTTTGGGCGTCAGGCGCGAAAGGTCGTGATGAATGTCTACTTTCAAATTCGGCAGGAGACTCCGGCCGCGTCGTACCGCGAATGCGTTGTAAACAAGAAAAGCGTCCGGGCCACTACAATTCACTGATACGCGGCGAAATCAGGACACCCCCTTACCTGCCGATCACATTGAACGCCGAGAAGCTGGTGGAAAGGACTGCGCCTCATGCCCTGGTATATCCAAACAATACAAGGAAACATCAACGGTCGGGTCATCGGGCACCTTGCAATGTGTACTTCCATCTCGAAACTATGCCGGAAATGCCGAACAGGATCGAAAGCTCGGACACAGACGCCAGCGGCCAGCCTACGTACTGACATCCCCTATGACTAAATTTCAGAACGTGAAAGGGCACGTTTTAAACCTGTAGCAGACGATACCGTTGATACACCCGTAGCAGACGAAATACTCGGCGAGCGCGGGCGGCGCTGACGACCAGCGGCGAAGCGGAGTGATACAAAAGTGCAGGCGAGATCGCGTGGCCTGTTGCCGGCGTGTAATTGGCTCCGGCCACACGTAGCTTTGGCTGCGCTCGGACGGAAGCTGAAACGAAGCATAGCTCAGTATCGACGACGCATGACGCTGGCTCTGCAAGACGACGAGCACGCGCGAGGAACCTTCCGTGACGTCGTTTTTCCTTCTTTTACTCCCCTTTCCCGCTGCCGCGAAGGGGCGTGATTTCAACGCAACTTAAAAGGCACCTTTTTAGGTAATGCTGGCATGAAATCACCTACTTTTTGTGATGTTCGAAATACTAGAAGTCGGATTAAAATAAAGTGTCTTTAATCAAATTGAAAACCGCTGTTAGCCATCGGGTCAACTGAACGCGCGCAAAAAAAAAAAAAAGGAAAAAAAAAAGAAACCAGGACGAAGAGAAAAGGATTGGAGAAACACACCGCTGGCTGACAACTGACAGTCTTCTCGTTTTTTCGTGTTCAGCTGACCTGATGGCGAACAGTATGTACCAACTGGCTCAACTAAAACCCTTAATTCAAATTCGCCTCAGCTTCACTTTAAATAGCAAGAGTGCTATCTGTCTATGAGATTCTGCGCTTGGTTCGACGCTGTGGAGGGAGGATTCTGAGCATGGTTCGACGCTGCGATATCTGTTTTTGTTAAAACAAGCAGGGGCGAGCCTCAAGTAAATGACTGACTGGGCTGATCTATGACGTTTGCATGAAATTCGGTCCCAGCGGCCCCCCCCCCCCCCACACACACACACACACTTGTCCTGAAGCCGCGGATTATTTGTCTTAATGTGCTCAATTAATGTTGGCTAGGCGGAAGTGTGCGGTCAAAGCTAGGCGAGGGTTCATCAGTTTCTTCCACAATGTGAAGAAGCAAAGAACACCCAAACGATCACTTCCAGCCAACTATGCCGCACCAGACAATGAGCATACCTCCTTCTCCAGCCCACCTTACCCGTGCCTTCCTGTCTTCTTCCTTTTACTTTTGTCTTTAAAGAACGACCATAAGAGCATTATAAACTAGGGGTCGTATGAGTGCATATGGTTCTTCTTTTTCAATAGGCGAGACTGAAAAAAATAGACAGCTCCTATCCTTGAAGTCACACCACAACAAAGAAACGTCTGGCTTGTGACATTTCGGGGCGGTAAACTTCTGCCACGGTTTCATCTGTCTTTTGGCGAGGGCATCACGTTCATGTCTTTGAGCAACAAAGAACATTATAACACGTTGGCGTTCCTTTCATGACATCAGTAACATGAACGTTTCTATAGGATTGAAAAACATTTCCCCATTTCGGATAAAGCTTCAGATAACTGGTAACTTAATGTTAAACCCCAGTATGGCTGAAGGGTTTTTAGATTGAAGCGTAGTTTATTTAGTTTCTCTATAGCCTGTGACATGTTAATAGTTCAGAGAAACTCCCTCCCACCTCTTTGGATTTTAGTTGAGTGCGAATGCTGGAGATTTGGCAACCTCCTCTCCAGCACTCACTCTGCTAAACTGGAAAGAGGCGGGAGGAGCTTCCTTGAACTCTTTGCTTGTCACGGATAATAGTTAGGAATAGATTACAGGGTCTGCTGGCCCCATTGTTAGATTTCAGAATCTCTTGAGTTCACAATCTCACACAAAAAAGAAAAATTGGCAGCGTCAATTACCTTCGAAAATCTATAATGCATGCGATGCATTGAAAGGAATTGGTGTCTCAGGTGACGTAGATTTTCCCGCTAAATTTAGCGGGAAACTGAGTGGTTGTATAGTTCACGTGACGTCATGTCGCGTGAAGTCGATTTCACTCACTAAATTTCGCTGGGAAACTTGATTGGTTCCTAGGTCAGAAGACTTGAATTTTCCCGCTAACTTCAGCGGGTAACTAAATTCGTATAAAGGTCACGTGACGTCGATTTCCAGCTTTATTTAGCGGGGAACGAAATTGGTGTATAGGTCAAGTCACTTAAATTTTCCTCTAAATTTAGCGGAAAAACTAAATTCGTCGGTACGTCCCGTGACGTCAGCTCACGTGATATCAATTTCCCTGCTAAATTTAGGGGACATGCACGGACGAACAGACGGACGAACGGACAATATATTTCGATGGCGAAAGTGTTAAAAAGCATTTCATGCTTTAAAATGCCGCAATATCGGGAAGAACAAACAACAAATAGCGAGAGCACTTTTTTTTTACTTTTTTGCGGGCAATACAGTGGAAAACGGTAGCTTCGACGCAAGTCTATCGATCCTGGCTTTGTTAGAGTAAGTCGCCCGTTGGGTTTTCCCGAAGGACCGCGGCGTATGTTGATAAAAGCAGAGCGCGGCGCCTGTGTTCGGAATCGATACAGTGCGCTCAATGGAGCGAATATCGTTTTGACACACCCTCGCCGCCCTCCTCCCTCCTTTGCACTTTCATTGTCGGTATCTGTAGACGCATCACAAAGGCACAAAAGAAAACGCTTCCGTCTTGAAGAGTGAAATTCAGCAAGGCGGAGCGAAGCTAAGAATGAACAGGGCATCGAAACGCTCGAAGAAAGAATACGAACGGCTCTTGGGATAATGCTGCGAGTCGACTCTGGGGCAACTCAGTGGCACCTTGAAGATAACAAGGCCTTAGAGCTGGATGTGTTACGTCACCTGATGGAGGCCAGCATGGGGCGCTGGTTGGACAGCAGTGTTCCGTCAGCGTTTGGCTGTGACCTGCGGTCAGTCACCGAGGTTGAATCTGTGTCTCGTTCTGGCCTTCCGTAGCTGACAAAAAGTTTAGCAACATGGCCTTAATATAGGATGTTTTTCTTGGGACACCATTGGGCAAAGACGTCGGGTTTACGCCACTAGAGGACTTTCCAGGGTGACGTAAATTCATGCAGTTTGGTTCGCATTCAATACAAATAGAACTTGTAGCAATATAAGTTGATGGCCTAATCGATAAAACATCTAAAAAAACAGTTAGCCGAAACGCAAGGACAAGTAGAAAATTGGGCAGGACAAGTGCTTGTTCAGTCCAATCTTCTGCATGTTTTTGTCTTTATGCACTAACTGTCTTCACAACTAAAAACACAGTTAATAAGTATTTAACTTGTAGCTATAAGATCTGTCAAATTGTGTAAGTTTGCTCCGAGCTACGCGTTGGCTCTGGTGACTCGTAGCGTCAGCATCGTAACGTGGAACGGAGCATAGCTGTGAGCATACATGTGCTGCTAACAACGACCAGCGATATGGAGTCCCGTGAATAATGCCCCTTATACGCAAGTGTAAGCACGGCATTTAGCTGCCGCCTTGCCTCTGTTCGTTCTGGCAAGCAGGTGCAATAGGCAGTTTTCAAAAGTGCACGCCCTCAGGTGGCTGCTCCGAGGCCGCCATATTTTGGGCAAGCACTTTGAGCACGCACTGGACACGAGTCATGCGTCAGCGCTCGGCAACAACTCGGATCCAATCACGTGCTTCGCGCAGAAAGCGAGGCCCAAAATATGGAAGCTGCTGCAGAATTGCTTGATAGACCTTTGAAATGGATCCACTGCAAGCCTGCCGAGAATGTAAATTTCACGCGCACACTGTACATACTTGCAGGCAAGAGGCGCCAGTAGGTGCGCCATGTTTCCTATTTTCTGGCCAGAGAAAAACCGAACACCAAACGCGTTCGAACACCAAATGCCGAATGCCGTCGGCAGGTGTTCGAACACCGTACCCTGAACGAGGAGCTGACGGCGCTTTTGTTCGCACTGACTGGAGGCAGACAACATGTAGAGACGAAGGGTGCGTTCACATGGATGCGACAGTAGCGCATCGAATGGACTACTTCCAAAGATCCCAGCATTCAGCACTGTGCGCGTTGCATTATGAGGCCTCTTTGGCCATGGAGAGAACCAGCATGGTTTTGATTTCGATAGAAAAATAAAGACAGTTCTCGCTTGCATTGCACCCCTTTATCGTCCTGAGAGTACCCGCTAAAACACAGGGCCTCGAGCGGCCGCAAGGACATGCCAGGACGTAGCGAGGAGTGGGAGTAAGGCCTGCTTTGTCCGAAATATTTCTGGCGGCCTGGCCACCGTGCAGTCTAGAGTGCAGCATGACCCTCCAGGGTCGCGGTTCATTAAAGGAGCCTAAAGGACATTGATACGATGGAACAGCATGATCGGCCATGTACACTTCTTCTTTCTTTGTTTACCTGCGCACAAATTAAGGTACGTCTGGAGCCAAAAAAGCATGCCTCAGCATTCTATCCGAATCGATGGGTCACACTATATATTTAAGGAAGGTGACACATTCGAATTTGCAAGCACTGTATTTGGTCGAGCATGGATGTAGGGAATTGACGTTCGCAAATCGAAACCGAAACGGTGGCCAAAAGGTACCCAAGATGCTTTGCGCGGCACTACGCCGCTAGAATCGCTTCGATTTGGCAAGAGATATACTGAGAGAGAACCAATCACACGCACTCAGTTCCTCAAGTTCTTCCTCTTCTACCCAATCACAGTCGTCGTATAGTCAATTCACTGAGCTACGGTCGCATTCATGCATCCGCGACTGAAGGCAGTCACACTTTGCGTCTACCCACTAATACCTCATTCAGACGGACAGCATAAAGGAACATTTAACATAGGCCCATTCGCAATCGACGAATCTGCCAGCGCACCAATTGAATCTCGAGCACATGCTACACGTGGAGAATTGGGCACCAGCTCGCCGCCGATCATAAAAGGTTCTTCACCTAAAAAGACTTATATGATTGTGTGAATGAGGTATTATCCTGCAGTTCTGCACTCGTGATGTCATTGCACGCTTTCATCTCCCCTTTTCCTTCAGTTTCTCTCCGTATACAGCAACGCGCGGTTCTGGCGTCAGGCAGCTGAGATGGCGCTGCTGTCGACGCGGCGTGTGCGCGGAAGTATCACTTGACGCGGACCAGGTTCCTCCGCACGCGCAATGCCCACGCGTGATTAGGAGCAAATGCAAACTTCTTCGTCAGCAATGTGTTGGTCTATTAGAGTAGATGACTTCCGGTTTTTTCCGTTCGTTATGTTATAGTTCCCGACCGCTTAAGAAGTATATTCCGTGGGCTTTGATGTTCACGCTTCTCTCTTCATAATTCTTTCTCCGGTGTTCTTATCGGCTGAGGCCACAATCACATTGGCTGAGGAACAATAATTATATGCCAGAAACTTGTCACGCTCCGCGTTCCTGAGGATGCGTGTGACTACCCTTACAAAAATGTTTACTTATATCCTGTAGACATTTTATAAAAAACACTCCATAGAAAGGGCGTAGGGTCTCTCTATGAATGTCATGAGCGCCTATTACCTTCTTTTCATCCTCCTAAAGGTCTCCTATAGAATATTTGCAAGCGGACATCCTACAGACATTCTAGGTCTACTGTGTGCTAAGGAGTTCCTATGGAAAGCCTAGGCCTATGGCAGTTCTAATCCCAAATGCAGTCCAGTTGAACGTAGTACAACCGTAGGATGTTACTACAAAGGAAATATAATGTCCGTGGCTTATTGTATATAGGAGGACATCCACAGCCTAGGACATCCACAGCCAAAGGATACTGCTACAAAGTTGATAGAATGGTCGTCCAAGGCTCCTAGGTTGAGTATATGATGCTGCTACAAAGGTAATAGAAGGGTCGTCTTAGGCTCCTAGGAGGAGCCTAGGACGACCATATCTATATTCTATAAAACAGGCTGCTGCTAAAACAGACACAAGAGGTTTATTTCAAATCTCCTAGACGTTTTTTACACATAGGCTATTTTATTACATAGCCTAGTTTATTACATAGCCTACATAGCCTAGTTTATTACATAGCCTACATAGCCTAGTTTATTACATAGCTTATTTCTTAGACAAATACATACGTGCAAGCGATTTGTGAAATGTGAAGAGATACTACTAAACTCTCATTCAACTGCGAAGATTGCAAAGCAAGCAAGAACGGGGGTAATTCTACACTGCAGATAATCCGGTAGAGTAGCCGTTGAGGAACAGGTGATCGTCAGGAATAAAATCAGGAGCGCGGGTTGGTTAAACATGTTTTCTTAGTTTTTGGACCTTAACTGGTCGACAACGTGTTTGTGGTTGTCCGTTGTCCACCCGTTAGCCTTCTAAAAACCAAGAAAATATGTAAATCATCACCAAGAAGAGGTTGCAGTTTACTTACAAATAAATTTACGGACTTGAACGACGTAATCTGAGAGACTGAGATCTATGTCGACGTGGGCAGTTCACAACAGCCACTCAAGAACGTGAGGAAAGGGCTCCGTGAAGATTACAAACACGATGTAGCTCTGGCTCTTCCTTGCCGAACCGAACACTAAAAGCATAACATAAGTTTCTTGTTCTTCTTTGAAGAAATCGCTTGTTGCCGATATACGCGCAGGACTTTGCGGACCCTGATAGGTTTGATACACTTCGATTACGTTGTTGCAGACGATGTACCATTTACCACCGAAATCCACAGCAGCCCCGCAGGTTGCAGCACACGCGAATCTAGATCAGCAAACAAACATTCTGGGATTGGAAACGAGGGTTCTACTGCGTCATCCACCAAACTTTCACCACGTGATCACGCTCCTGCCGCTAGCCGCTCACAGAGAGCGGAGTCAAGTGCTAAAAAGCAGACGGGTGATTGGTTCGGCGAGCGCGCATCTTCTACCACGCTTTTTAGCCTAGGGAAGGAGAGAAAGAAAGGTGAGTAGAAAAGGTGTACAAAAGGCGAATCTTCACGGGACGTGAAAAGAAGCAACACAACGAAGGGATTTGTCACGTGAATCCTCTTGTATGTTCGTCCCAAAGTTGATAGTGCAGTGGATGCTATGTGCGTGGCCTACCAAGCAGCGGCCTTCAAGCAGCTGCCGTGCTAGCTGCCTTATCACCAGCTTGTAGATTGTAGTCAAGTGACCCTAACCGGAGACGCGATTGGCCTAAAACTCGCGTAGCGTCTACTGTGAAGTTAATACCCAGTGAACAGGACAACTGCATAGGACTTCTCTCTACGTACGACGCCTACAAATAAGTGTATATATATATAAGTAATCCATAGTTATAACAAATTGGATTTCTTTAAATTATCGCTTTTATTGATGTTCAACGTTGTCCAGACCAAAATGCACGTGTTTTTAATCGGAATATTCAAAGTGTATCGGCGGCCGCCCACGCTTATTACGAAGGCCGCGGTGCCGAAAACATGAAAGCGTTTCACGGAGGCGCACGGAGACCCTTGCGATTCCTCCCTCTTCTCCACCGAGGCAAACGGCAAACTGTGAAAGCGGCAAAAAGAAAACGGAGTAAACGGGTGACGGAGGGCAGAGCGTGCAGAGCGCCACTTCCGATGCCGATGCTCCGACAAGGAGATGCTGGCAGGGAGCAGCGGGAGCAGCGTTTACGCTGCGACGCTAATTATGGCGCCCGTGGCGACGCCGCCCTTGTCCTGTCGGAATCGGATAAAGGGAGCGATGAAGACCGGATATCATCCCTTCCGGACCCCCCGATTCGAGCGGCTGCGGCGTAATACACGCACACCTGCGTCGTATGGGAGATTGGGAGTGTTTACCGAAAGTCGCTTAGACCTGCGAGGTTCAGGAACGTAGCCGGCCCAAGTACTATATCGCCAAAGTATTCGACATTCCGACATCGGCTGTTCGACACTGTCCACCATTTTGCAGAATAAGCAATGCATATTGGACGGGTTCGAGAAGCTCCTCATGCAAGAGAAAGCGTGTCGGCGACCCGAATGTGAAGGATCGCCAACTGCTTTGCGCACGTCGGATTTTCTCTCGCGAGCATGCTTGCCGAGCCGGCGCACAATTCCCAGAGCTGCAACGATTCCTACAGTTGTGTGGGAAACATGCAGATAAGCCACCGAGGATAACTAATTTGTTCGCACTTTTTGATGCGGACCTTTCCGTTGTTGCTCCTGCCACGGATGTTGCGATCGAACTTGCGCATAATTTTCTCATCAATATGTTTCCAACATATGTTTTTTCCTATCGATCTAGCTTACACACATGTCAATTTAGCCCACAGGAGGAAGAATATGTAGGATGTCGTTTGACTCGCCCAGAGCTAAGATGTCCATAGACTCGCCCAATGCTAGGATGTCCATAGACTCGCCTAATTCTGGGATGTCCCTAGCTGGGTATTAGAAATGAATAAGAAAAGCTTCCTAATTAAGTTACGAGGCTAAACAGGAAGCCAAGAGAGGCTAAACAGGAAGTCAAATGTTCATGTAAATCTACCCCCTACAATAAAATCACCATTTAGGTAATAGCACGGAAGTAGCCATGCCCATAGAACGTCAAGATAGATTTTTGTAGGGGTATAGTTAGGTTCACTCTATCGGCAGTGATTAGCTCACTCAACCAGAAAAGCAGACGCGCGAAGTGTGTTGGGGCAGCCGCTTTCGCACTTCGTAAAAACAACAACAACAACAAATATTCGCTGCTTTCTATCGTCGCCCTCGTATAATCCAGCCATAAGGATAGCAGCAAGCCGTATCGCCGTACATTTCGATCGTGCCTGCGCTGGCTGTCCTTCTTTCTACCACTGTGCGCCTTTCGGGCGCGTCGAATACGAAAATAACGACCGCTGGGGATCATCTGTGTCATTGTGCCAAGACGTGCTTGCACTGGCTATGGTGCTACTCTCCACGTGCCGAGGAATACTCGGGAAGCAAACTCCAATTTCACAAAACGACACGGCCATCACATTCGTTCTTTTATTTTCGGGATAGATGGGAACCACGGGAGGCCCCATCCGATTCGGGCATGCTCGGAATTATAAGGGAACAGACGCTTCGGCTGCAACGTTACATGGTGTACGGTTTGTAGGCTGAAGCTTTTTATCTTTTTTCAGGGGGTCTTGCGGTTGGCCTAAGTGCATTTGTTTGGTGTCTGGTAGGAATTCTAACCGAAGAACAACTATCCCTTTCCAATAGTGCGTGCCCTCTACACTCGGGGCAAACTTTTTCTGGCATTTCCGAATAAGTGAAGAACTCAAGAGCGCAGCTGTGATCTGCGCTCAATGTGCGCGAGGGCACAAATACCCATAGCTTTGACTTCATTGCCAAGAAATGTTTTCCACAAAAATAGCAGCTGCTGCTTTAATTATCCGAGCCCGTCATAGTTTTATCACGCAGTAGTCTGAGCATGTATCGGACGTGAACTCTGCGTCTGCGTTCGGCGTGAAATTGGCTCATCTCGTATTGAATACCACACACTAAGCAAAAGAATAAGAAAAAAAAGCGACAGCGCGTTTTCCTCTTTTCTACTTACGCACCCCCAAGCGTACACAAGAAGAAGGGAGGAATGAAAGGTTTTCCCATTCTCCAAGCACACGGGAGGCAAGTTCCGCCCTCCCGCCTCATCTTCTTTCGGTTTCGTTTTATGAGCACGTTGCACGCTTTGTTTAAATGAAAGCTATTGAGCTGATTCAGCGTCAGCGGCAGAAAAGTCCATCTGTAATTCAGTCTTCCAGACCAAACACTCAGAACACGTTGGTTGCACTGACGATTTTACCACTAATTTTGTCAAACGAGCGAAAGTAAGCCGTTCGGAAAAGCGAAGTTCCGGAGCAGTGCCAGCAGTGCTACGTACGCTGGAATAAGATGGCAGTTCGGTACAGGCATACTATTCCTTTTTCTTTTTTGTCGGTTTGTGTCGAAACGCAGCTCTGTCGCCGAAAGGATCGCCAAGGCGGCAGGGCTGACCGCGGGAAGGGGAAGGTGTCGTGGGATAGTCGCTCTCAGGGGCGCCTAGAACGGGCGTCTGCCTAATTGGGGAGTCTGGACAACGGGACGCACTGGTTCTCATGGGTGGCTGCCGGATGTGGTTTCTAGAGTAGTAAACCTTGCAGAACATATCGGCTTTGCGTTCATTGTGTGAGCGGGCCGGGCTCGTGGGAGCGGCGCCCATCTTCACGGCACTTTCTTGAAATGTCCGTCGAAGAGAGCGTGGGGTCTTTGTGTGTGTTTTATTTTGGTTATCTGTTTGAGAGAGCGTGGTGTTCTTCTGCTTGTGTGCGTTAATGACCGACCGTCTACAAGAAAGGAAATAGCGTGAGAATCTGGGCGATTGGTTCGGACGATTGGGATGGGGAACCTGACTCCGACTCTAAAACGGAGGGGCCGAGGATGAGAGGGGACGTTTTAGGGACGGATCGAGCTGGGTTGTGGTTGGATTCCTTGTTGGGGTTTCAGAGGACGGAAAGTGCCAGGCGGCGATGTCTGGTCGCGCCCACCATTGTCAATATACTATGTCAAAAAAATCTATTTAGGTTAAACTCTAAAACCACCTGAGTGGACTTCACTTCGCAACGTCTTCGCCATCAGGCCCCTTGACGCAAAGTGGTCGAACATCATCTACGTCAACGACCTTCGTAACTATGGCCGTCTCCGCATCCCCCTCAAATCGAATGCCAAAAATGCCCACGACGATCACGATGGTTTTGAATTTTCGTGTGTCACCAACGTCGCCGTGGAAGTGTGCGATGTGAACGAAGACTGGAATCGTCGACGCGCCGATGTCACCATGTGTTTCGCGTACCATTGCTGTAATAGCAAAATGAGATGACGTATACCGTGTGGGAACCATGGGGTTCCCTCTATCCCT
The DNA here is from genome assembly GCA_037355805.1 of Ixodes ricinus. Classification (NCBI taxonomy): domain Eukaryota; kingdom Metazoa; phylum Arthropoda; class Arachnida; order Ixodida; family Ixodidae; genus Ixodes; species Ixodes ricinus. The sequence continues at coordinate 27,018 of JAZHYW010005288.1, read as the reverse complement.
ATCTAGGTCTAGCTTCGAGCAGGCCGTGGGAGTCGTCGTCACCAACGGTGTCGGCCTGCCGGATACAAGGAACCACGAGGCCGAATTCCCCGAAGGGGCCGGTTCTCCCTTGCCCATTTTAGGTGAATGTTGCCTTCGGCACACCCTTGAGAGTTATAAATGGACGCGACTGCTAGCGGCCTCCCCGAGCGCGTCCATTCTTCGCGGCTACATAAGCTGGCCCCGAAGGAGTGCCAGGGCTCTCGTCGGCGGAGGCCCTGGCTCTACGGAGCTCGGTTTTTCTCTGTGGGCACTCCGACTTTTCGTGAATCTGTCTAATGCGGCAGCGCGGGAAACCGACTGGGTGATACTGGCAATTGAGCCAGCGCCCAGACTTTTTCATGTCTAAGAGCGAAGCGTTTTGGCGTGAGTGAGTGAAAGCGATGTTTATTATATTTTTTGATAAATCGACTGTTGCTTGTGCACTTAGTGTGCACATGTCACTGTCGATAGGGAAGGGGATTGGGTGAAAAAGAAAGGATAGAAAGAGAGAGGATTAGGTTTGGGGGGGGGGGGAGCGGGGTGCAGGGGGATGTCTCGGCCGTCACCGGCATGTCGAGTCGTAGGACGACCCAAGCCTCAGGACGCAAAGCCTGTCGAAGTTTGATGTGGAGCCGTCTTAGGGCGAATAGCTAAATATCTTAAAGCTGCGGTGGCTGGTAGCTGTGCTCCAGGGCTAATATCGGCACGAACGTTCCGTTGAAGGAATGACGTTTCTTGTCTTGGTAGAACAAGGTGTGTCCGAAATGCAGGTTTCGTAATCAAGAGCTGGAGCGGTAGATTGGGTAGTCGTGCCTTGTTCTGGTGTGTTGAACTGCAGGTGGTCTCCTAAAGAATTTCTAGGAGCGCCGTGTCCTTCAGGTAAGTTATTAGTTTTTTAGTGCCATGTCTGTCACAGCTCGCGTTGCCCGCGGATGCAGTAGTTCCTCCAGGCTAGCGCTAGAGAGTCCGAGGCGGGAATAGGCGTTATGGAGGGCAGTACGCTCGTCATTGTAGTCGGTGCAGTGTAGGAGGAGGTGCTCGGCGTCGGCAGTTTCCTGGCAGGTTTGGCAATTGGGGTTGAGATCAGGCCTGAAGCGGCCTATCCACGCTGGTGTGAAAGCGCTTCTGGTCCGCAGACGGTGGAGCACCGCGGCAGTGTGACGGTCCAACCCTCGTGGGAGACGGGCTGAGAACGTGCCTTCCGCCACTCTCGGGTCCGGATTTTGTCGTGTGATGGTTCTTCTCACTAGAAGCTTGGCGTCTGAGAAACGGGGAACTGTAGAAAGCGGACATCCGGGGTCCTTGTGAGCCTGTGCTGCTAAGGAATCGGCGACTTCGTTTCCCCTGATGCCACAATGACTGGGGATCCACTGGAAGACAATCTCGTGGCCTTTCTCCTGGAGCTCGGCTGCATCTTGTGCGACTGACCGCGCCAGAGGCGTAGCCCTTTCTAGCCCCGATAGTAGCCCGAGAGCCGCTCTTGAGTCGCTCAGGATTACCCAGCTGAGCCCCGTGCGCAGCCTGTCCGAATTCCCCAGAGGGCAAGTCGTATGGCCGCCAGCTCTGCGGTAGTAGAGGATGCCTGATGGGACAGGCGCTCGTGTATACCTACGGCTGCAGCCTCAAAGAAGGCCGCTGCTGTTGCTGTGCCTCCAGAGGGGTCTACCGACCCGTCGGTGAAAACGCGCGTCCGCCCATCGTACTCCGCGTCCAAGTGGCTTTCCGTCAGCTGCCGAGCGGTTACCACTGCTGCGCTCTTCTTGGTCCGCAGCCCTGGTATGCAGATACTAACCCTCAGAGGGTGGGGATCTGTGTGCAGTGCTGGAAGTGGCGCTAGCGGTCCCGGTGTACCCGCGATGTCGCCTAAAGTGCAGAGGTGCGCTCCCAGTTCCGAATCTGTACGTTCGGCGATGCCTATCAAGAGCGTGATGGTAGAGTCGCAGTTGCTCATTCGGATGAGATGTCCGAGCGCTCGTTCTTGCAGAAGGTTTTCAACGGAATTCATACCCGCTTCGGTAAGAGTGTGTCGTGACGATGCCGAACGGGGAACTCCGATGCAAATTCTTAGAGCTACGCGTTGCGCTCTCTCTAGGTTCTCGATCTGATTGCCACTCAGTCGAATGAGCGGTAAGGCGTAGAGTGGGCGAGCCAGAATAAGACCCTTGTATAGCTGTAGCAGCATCTGTTGTGATGTGCCCCAGGTAGTTCCACCCAGCGCGCGGAGGATATTTGTGTGCGTTCGCATCCTCTGGAGCACCACCTGCATTGCTGGGCCCCACGATAGCCTCCAGTCCAAGGTGAGTCCTAGGTACGTGGCTGTCTTCTCCACTCTCACCGGGACATCTCCGATGAACAGGGTCGGTTGGAACTTTGAGGGTCTCCTTGGTGCGTAGCATAGAGCAACGGTCTTTTCAGCCGATGTTGTCAGACCGAGTTGATGCAAGTGGTACACAGTGTTTGTAAGTGCTCTCTGGAGGGCGCGTGCCATCCGTTGCCTACGGTAGCCCGGGGCCGTGGCCCAGAGCGCCACGTCGTCCGCATAGACAGCCATGCTTATCGGGAGTGCTGGTTCCTCGCCTACCCTTGCTGCGGCTGGGAGTGATGCAATCGCCAATGCAAACAGGAGCGGACTGACTACGCTCCCTTGGGGAACGCCATGGTCGACTCGTCGGGGCTTGCTCAGCGCTCCACCGACCCTTACGCACATGGTGCGTTCACTGAGGAATGCGCAAATGTAGCTAAGAGGTCGCCCACATACCCCGAAACGACGCAGGGCTGAGATGATGATTCGGTGCGGGAGGGCGTCGAAGACTTTGCGGACGTCTAGGAATACGGCCATCGCCGACCAACCTTGTGCCTTGGCCTCCTCCAGCGAGCTGGTGATGTCACCAATTGCGTCCGCGGTGCTCCTGTGGTAGCGGAACCCCGAGAAGCAGTCTGGCACGAGCCCCGGCCGCCTCAAGGTGGTAGACTAGGCGACGTAGCACCATTCGTTCCATCACTTTGCCGAGGCATGATGTCAATGAGATGGACCTATAGGAGCTTAGTTGGTCTTGGGGTTTCCCGGGTTTCAGTAGCGGTACCGTGGTTGCTTCTCTCCACGCTTCTGGTATTTTAGCGGTCCTCCACACATGATTGATAAGAGTCAGCATTGCTGGGACAGCCGACTCGTTAACGTTTCTGAGTGCTTGGTTGGTGATTCCGTCTGGGCCTGGGGCCGCACGGTGTCTCGGGAGAGCATCGAGGGCGTGCTGCAGTTCGTGCAGCGCGAAGTCTTTGTCTGGCTGCTGCATGGGGGTCGCTGTTGGGCGACGGAACTTGCTCCAACCCTGGGGGGGGGGGGGCGGCAGCCGGTAGTGGTGGAACCTCAGTAAAAGCCTCCGCGAGTAGTTCGGCCATCTCTGCTAATTGAAGGTTCATGGCCACGGCCATTCCAAGGACAGGGTTCTGGGGGATTGGGCGACCTGCTAGTGTTCTCGCCATCCGCCAGGCCCGGCTTCCTCCGGCTGGTTTGTCTAAGGTGGTGCATTTGAGGCGCCATTGTCGGCGTGCTAGTTTTTACCGTGCCTCCTGAACTTGGCATCCAGTCGCCGGTATGTCAGTACATCTGCCGGATCTCCAGTGGCCCATGACCGTCGCAGGGCGCGACGCCTTTTTGCCCGCAGTTCTAGCCATTTGATGTCGGGGTTGGGACGTGTTGTTGGCACCCTGACTTCGTGGGTGACCTTTTGGAGGACGCGGGCGAGAGTTTCCGGGGTGAAGGATCGTCCTTCATCCAGCGCCTCTTCGAGCAGGGTACGGAAGCGATCCCAGTCGACGACGCGGCAAGTCTTCAGAGGAGCTTTTGGCGGCCTTCCGATGACAATGTGGAGATGATCACTTCCCCAGCTGTCCGCCTGAGGAGTTGCATTGAGACGTAGGGCCCAAGTCGTGAACGTTAGATCATTTACGCTTCCCGTCACTCCAGGCCGTACAAATGTCGGGTTCCCCACTTGTAATATTTCTGAGGTCGAGCCTATCTAGCATTGGCTGTAGCTCTCGACCTCGCCGGGAGTCCTTTTTGTCCTCCCAGGACTGTGAATGGGCATTGAAGTCCCCGGCAATTATAACCTCTCCCTTTTCCCATGCGCGAATGTTCTTGAGTACATGGACGTCCCAAAGTACAGTCAGCACGGAATGAAACCCGAACGCCGGAACGCGTGGCCGCTGATACAGGCTGCTCCACCTGGAGGGCCCCTGAGAACTAATGAAAATGCGCCGGGGTGCGAGGATGCGGGTCCTACTAAGATGAGCTCGACCCTCGCGCGGCGCGTCTGGGAGTTCCGCGTTTCGCCGGTGGCGCGCTGTAAGCGCCGTCACATCTGATACAAAAAGCACTGTCACTCGCTTTGTGTATCGGATTCCCAGCGATATCTCTTCAGCGCTCTCATTCATTATCGCTTTGTGTATCGCAAGGGCGAAATGAAAGTTGAAACATTTCGTGCACAGAAGACCCGTAGTGCTTATGACGTGTCACTGGAGCCAAGCTGGGGCTCCGTGAACAACGAGCCACGCGGTCTCTGAGAAATAGTGAAACGTCATAAACGCAAAATAAAATTCGTTTATTCGCACGACCATACTCTTTATGAACAAAAAAGAATGCTGCAAGAGACTGACGCGGATGCCTCGGTTTTTATGAGCAATGCGCATGTTTTCCTGCGAGGTTATCAGTCGATTCTTAAAAAGCGAGGAATTGCTTGCTGACGCCCTCTTTGGTAACCACCGATATGCCAGGCGTATCAATTCCGGAACGGAATAAATGCATCACCCTGTCTGAGCAGGGCCTATCGCAAAGAGCTATAGCCAGGTTAAGCGGCCGCCCGGTGTCGACCGGGCGACAGTGGGGCGACGGTGGGGCGACAGAAAAGCACCCCGAGTGACGGCGCTTACAGCGCGCCACTGGCGAAACGGGAAGTCCCAGACGCCTCGCGCGAGGGTTGAGGATATCTTAGTAGGACCCGCACCCTCGCACCCATGGTGCATTTTCATTAGTTCTCAGGGGCCCTCCAGGTGGAGCAGCCTGTATCGATGGCCACGCGTTCCGGCGTTCGGGTTTCATTCCGTGCTGACTGTACATTAGGGGCCACATATGCCGAGACGATGGTCAGGTAACGGTCTCCGAATTCCAATTTTACTGACACAAAATCCGCTCCTTCAGTGCAAAGATCGCTGAGGTCTATCTCTATCTGTCGTAGGTTTCGTCGAACTAGGAGGGCTGCTCGCGGTGTCACGCCCGCCACCAGAGGCCTGCTGTAGTAAACTACGTGACCCGCAATGCGTATGCTGCCGGCTGACATTCTGGGTTCCTGGAGGGCCACAGCATCGTAGGCGTGGTGTAAAAGGTGGTCGCGTAGCTCTGGGAGTCGCGTTCTCAAGCCGTTACAGTTCCACTGGAGGGCGGAACAGGTGAGAGGCTGAGGGGCGAGCTGTAGGTCTTCTACTAGTGTCCCCAATCGTGGATGACTGTGGATTGGTAGTTGAAGCTTTCTCTTAGAAGGATTGATACCCGAGATTGCTCTTTGGGTCGGGCTTCATTGTTGTAGTGGAAAAGAGATAGAAAATATCTGTACCTCTCGAGGAAAAATGTTAGATTTTTGTATCACTGCAGTTCGTCTCGCCTGTAATAGCTCAGGGAAACGAGTTTGAAGGTTATTTATATTCCTCTCAGGTATGAATGAATGTTTTTGGTGACGAACGCGCGTATGTTGCTTGCTGCACTGGTTCCCTCCCGGTTTCACAATGATCTCACAAGTGGAAGAATCATTTGAAGAAATGTAAGTATGCAATGTGACCATTCTGAATTCACTGTTGCTAGCAGCGTGCAAGCCATGTTAGTTGCTGCCTTAAGAAGAGGAATCCAACCCTGGCTTGGTGGTGTTGTTCTTGGTGGTGGTGGAGGGTACCTCTCCGAAGAACTTTGGTGGTTGGCACCTCTAGGCACTGTGGCCTCAGTAGCGGTTTCTTGTGGTCTTTCGTCTGAATTCTGCCCATTGTTGGTAATGCCTGCTCTTGGCTTGCCTTTTCCCTGTCCCTTTGATATAGAAGCGTATGTGTGTTGGTTCTGTACCTGCTTATCGGTTCCCCCGGCCACAGACATCTGGGGGAGTGGAGGAAACTCATCGCTGCCCTTTGTTGGGTTCGGAGCGTTCGGCTCTTGTACGGCGACTTTGGCGGTGCGAAAGTCGACCGCGTGATGTCTAGCATAGTTGCGAGTTTTCCTTTCTTTCCTCCATTTTGGGCAAGATGGAGATTTGGCAGAATGGGCTTCACCGCAGTTTACACATTCTCTTGTGCGGTACAGGATTCTGTACCTGGATGAGTGCCACTGCAACGGTTGCAGACGGGAGGTTTTTGCAGGATGCCTCGCGATGCCCGTAGCGACAGCATTTGCGGCACTGTATAGGGCGCTCTTTGAACAGGGTCACGGGATGACGCACAAGGCCAAGGTAGACAAAATTTGGTAGTGTTGTACCGCAGAAGGAGATCTTCATCGCTGAGCTCTGTCCAAATCGACGAAGTCTTGCTACCCTATTTTCCGGAGATCTTAAATGCTTCCAGACATCTGCTTCGGACAGCGTGGTGTCCACTTCTGTGATTACGCCTACAGCGTAATGCCGAGGAAGCGGTTCGTAAGTTCTTACTGGAATCCCACATAGCTTCTTGCAGTCTAGAAGGGCACGCGTCGTCTGTCCATTCCTTGTATCGACTGCTATGAGGTTCAGGCGTCTGTTGTACCTTATCTCTATGATGCACTCTGGGCAGAGTAAGTTCAGAGCATCGGATACTTTTAGACTGCTCAATGACGTAATTAGAGTGTCTTCGGCAGCTGGTACAAAGATAACCGTAAGACCTTCTGTCATTAGGGTGCCTGTGCGGATTGTGTCCGTGCTGTTGCTTGAATTCGAGCTAGGTTTTTCCGCTTTTTTGATGTCTTGGCTGGGGTCCAGCCTTCGTCATCGATGTCGGACATTTCCATGTCATCAGGGGGAATTATCACCCGCCGCTGGGATGTGGTAGCACCCTGATCCTCTAGAGTGGGTTCCACAGCAGGATTTCCAGTCACGCTGTTGTTATCAGCTTCTGATGCAGATATTGAGTCACCGCATATGGAGGAAGGCAGACTGTACCTTTCGGTGGCGGCCTTGTGATTCGAATGCAGTGAAGATGACTTGAGGGACATGGCGGGGTCGATTCACTTGCACTGGGAAAGACCCAGTGCGGGGATACCCGCCCGTTGATGACCGGACCAACGTTCTTCAGTGTTGATTCAATTTCTGGCTATTAAGGCAGCTGATAATAATAAATATTCGGATTCAACCGAACGAGGCTAGAAAAGTGCAACCTTCTTAGAGACACTTCGTCTTCCTCCCGCTAACAAGTCAAGCGTGTTGGCATTTCAGTCAATAAACACGTCGAAAACGGACTCACTGTGTTGGTGTTGTCTCCCGTCCACCGGTGCCCCAAAAAGCAGTCAATGGACCAAGGAGGTTATTCGCAACTTTCAGCGATGGTGGTACCGCGGTGTGAGAATCGCGCTCCCTATAGCTCCTGGATGATCGGCTTCGCAATAAATTTCCTTGCCTACACCTTCCTGGCGTGAAAAAAATAACGGAAGGCTCTAATACTGCTCGTATATAGCAAAACTAGAATTACTTACGCGTCGCAGACTCAGCCTCGTACCGCTGTTCTACGACGATCATCCAGATGACAGCCATTTTGATAGGCACCAGTGCGCCCTCTATAGGCCGTGAAAGTTGCGAATAATGGGCAGGAGGTGGCGTCCCTATCCCCAATGCATGGAGCGAAGTGTAACGGAAGTAGGCGTGGCCACGAGCCGCGACGAACATTTCTTGACCAATGGGAAGCCTAGTGAGTGGGCGCCGCCATTAATTTCGGTGCAAACAACCCTCGTTGCCATGGCATTTCCGTGGCAACGCGATTGTGTGCTCCGAAAGTAATGGCGGCACCCACTGTTATTTGAAACAGCGCTTAACGGGAGACTTTTAAGCCGGTATGGTCGGAATTGGATGAGATTATTATAAACGAACGCCTGGTTGCCCAGCAGAAAGTAAGTGACTAGAGTTGAGACGCTCTAGACGACGCACCGACTGAATCGGTGTCGAACAGGCGAGATTTCGAGCCCAACACTTGCCTGACCAGTAGGACTAGGAAGTCGGCGTGTAGCGGACGCTCTCGACACCGCGCGACCGCGCCTGGAGCGTCGTCTCGAACGAGTCGTCGTAGCGCGGCTTTGGAAAGCGATCGCGAGTCAGTCATCGTAGGCACGAACGCTGAGAAGGATCGTAGGCACGAACGCTGAGAAGGCGCTGTGGTGTGTGTCGTGCTGAGAAGGGCATCGCGGGTTGAGAAAGCCGTACAAATTCTGCTTCGAGAAGATGTTGGTTTCACTCCGCCGTGATGAGTATTCGGGTTCGCATCGAAACATCTTTTGGTGCGCCGATCGAATCGAAAGCCAGCCGCGACAGCGAGCAGACGAAGCAGACCGCAGGCACGGAGCAGACGTAGCCTAAGCCTAACGACCGAGCGGAGAGCAGACGATGGGAGCATGGTTGAATTTAGTTTGGATGAGAGAGCGTCGGTGCGCGGGGCAGTCTGGGATTGGGTTGTTCTTCCGGCGTCGCTGGGTATGACGTCATGCCGGGTCCTGCCCTATTTAAACGTCCTTGCAATGGACGGACCCGGCCGTAGCCACGCAAAGAGCGGACTACGGAGTGGGTATTTGCCTCAATGAGGACCATACGTCACAGGTTAACATTGTGATTTTTAATAAAAAGTTTAAAAAGACCGCTTAAGCGATGTGCACTCGATCGACACGCGGGTCATATACATAGGTTGCACTGACGTAATTTGGTCCTCCTTTCTGGTGGCCGAACTTCCTCGAGCGTAGCCTTTACTGTGCATATTCTACGAGCAGTACACGAGCGTCGCGAGCGAGCGGAAACGAGTGAGCACAGCTTCATTATACTTCGTTTCACTTTATCTGCGAGCGATGCGAAAGCTAGAAGCGCGAGACCAGCGCTTTGTGCGTTTCTCCCAGCTTGAGCGCTCGAGCAAAGCCTGAACGCACGGAGCTTCCGTGCTCGCACTTCCAGCTTTGCCTTCGCTCCGCACATAAGGTGAAACGAAGTATAACGGCAGGTTTGGCCACAAGAAAGGAGGAAGGATACGACGACACGTGCAGCCCATGTATTGGAACGCTGTACTGAACCGTAGCTGCTACCTATCACGGGCCAATGTAACTGTGTAACTGTCGCCTCCAATGTCCTGTATAGTCCCCTCCTCGAGAGCGTCTGCGCTCTCGGGGAAGGGCTCAACAGGCTGGAAAAATGTCGGGGAAGTACGTATATTTATAGTGTGGTATATGAGCATTAATCGAAATCAAACAGAAAGACCAATATGGTCATAGGAATATTCCATTTGTGTTATAGTCGGATAGTTTTTAGTCGACACTCGGCTTGTGGCCGAGAACAGTTATCGAACTCACCGCGGAATAGCTAGCCGTATACAACACCCATCGCAAATCGCGGCTTTCATCGCATTCATCTTGGTTGAAGGTCCATTTCTCCGCCCGTGAAGCACTGCTTTTAGCTGAGTGAATACCTCCTTAACAGAAGTTAATTCGAGACAACCATTGGAGCTGCACACGAACAGCGCAAGAACAAACACAAAGGCTACGATAGAAAACGCTGGCGTCTCTCGCACCATTCTGGGAGTTGCTTTGCGGAAAAGCGAGCACGTGGCTGCTATGAACCGCGGTTGAGCGGGTTGTATTATCGGCTGTTGCAAATAATTATGGCATGAATGTTTGCTTTTTACAAGAGTTTCATCCATGGGACCGTTGCAAATACCTTCTGAGGATTGACATTACTGAAAAGATATAAAAATGTTGGGAACATTAGGTATATTGCTTAGGTTATTATCGAGAAAGTCTATACCTACAAAACTATTCAGTATAAACGGCGGAAGCGCACTGTTCAGGTTTAGTAATCGGGGTAGTGTGCGTTCTTTTTTATGTTTGTATTGGCTGTGTATTCGTATGCGATGTTCAGCTGGTGTTACTGGTACGCGTAATATATGTGAATGTGTGTGTCAGATAAAGATGCCCGAAGTGAAACGGTGGCGCGAGCGAGGAAAACTGTGTTTTGTGGCCTATATGAATCGGGCGGTACCTAGCGCCTCTTGGTCTAGCTATTTGCAATTATTTTCCTTGACCCCGCCATCTGGAAACGAGCGATTTAACTTTCTATCGAGCTTCGCGATACACATTTTCTGGTTAACGTGCAAGAACGAGCCAAGTAGGCTGCTTCGAATTAGCGTTTTTGAGCGCGGCTCTCATTATCGCGAATGGTTTGCTACTCCTCCGTGACGTGCGGTGCTGAAGAAGGAACTGTGGCTTGCGGCATGGCGAAAGGGGGTTTCGGCTCTCTCCGAACAACATCGCAGTTTTAAACAACGACAAGCTGGGCGACTGTATTCGAAATGCAGATACCCTTACCTGCGCGGGAAGCTCGTTTTGATAATAAATACAGTTAGTGGAAACCTCGTGTTATATGTTATTTCCTGCTCCTCTCACCCCGAACGCAGCGGCCGGTTCAGATGGGTGCGAAGTAGCTACCACTTTTCTTACGATAGCTGTTGTAGGCACTGGGGGTCTGTCAGTAGCCCCAGGTATTTTCCTGTTCGAAATATATGTCAACCATTTTCGGCTGAGTCACGGCAGCTTCCCGTGTAAAGATCGACAATGGATGTAGCGTCCTCGCTACGCCCTTACTGAGCACGATTCGCTCAATTCGGGCAGCGATATTGAGATGCAGAAGAAGGAAAAACTTTGCTGCCCAGCTTCCAGGTAATAAATTTTCTCCACCTGTTGAAGGAACATAGTTTACAAGATCGTTCCACCCTTAATGAATGAATTTATAGACCCCTTTATTTTTAGTGTAGAAATGCGTCAACGTGCGGTGAGGAGTACTATTCGATTCCACGCTTCGTGCACAAGAAATTGCGACCGTCAATGTTGCTTGAATGGGTCTTGAAAAAAAAAAGTTTTCCTTCCCTTGCGTAAGATGTTCGCTTAAATTATTTAGAACTTTGCAACAAAAACCAATGAAAATGAACATTAGTTTTGTCCAATTTCTTACCTCCTTTATAGCTTTACTAGAACATAAAATCAGTTGACCTAATCCCCCTCTTCCCGCAATTCACCTACTGACTCAATCACCACAGTATATGGAGGAAGCTTGGCAAATTACAAGCTTCTAAAAAAAAAGGGAAAAAGACATTTTTGTTTTTCAAAACGTAATTTGCTCTGTAACACTCCGCATAACGTTATCATGTGAAAGGTTGCGCTCAGTGTTTAAACGCAGACTTGATAGACCCTTTTCATAATTCTGCGCCAACACTTGCCTGCCATTGCTTCAACACGCACTCTGAGCAGGTATGGAACACGAGGGCTGCTTGAGCGCTCGGCGTGAACTCGGCTCAGCTTGTATCGGGAGTGAGTGTGACGTCAGCGTTCGGCGAAGACTCGACCCAATCACGCGCTTCGTGTCCCAGCAACGGTGACAGCAAAAGTTGCTTGATGGACTTCCATAAAGGAACTCGTCATTCGCCGAGCTAGTTCCAAAGATTGCGGTAATTAGCTTTTCGATGGCTGACAAAAAATTAAGGGTACTAAAAGAATAAGGATAATATAATGATACTGATCATTTTTATTAGCGAAAGTATAGTGGTGTTCTGGGTGGTTCGCGAGGCTAGACCGATAGGCCGGGGCCCGTGCGCATGAGCTTCTGCTAGACAGGCTCGTTATAAAGGACTAAGACACAACAAGACATCGTTCCATATTGCAGCATTAACCTTTATTGACTGCAGTGTTACGTGACGACCCTCGTCTGCTGAGGCGCACAGACACAGCTATTGGGATTCTCCATTGATGTGACACAGCAGCCAAAACTCGCTCATTTGTCTCTGTTTTTGTCAGCAAGGCTATCACACTCCTCCGCAAGCTAAGAAAGTCACCCCATACTAATCTCTCGACAGTGAGAAAGTACGCAAAGTGCACTTCATCGCAAAGCCTACCACGGGTTGGGTCATGTGTCCGGTTCGGCACACTCACAGTTGGTGTACGCCGATTATCTCCCGCTGGTTGGTATAGAGATCGCCTGGTCAGTCCAAGAACTGGTACTCTGCGAGAACTTGTAGCTCTTTCCCGGATCACTCGGGACTCTTCCAAACAGTCCGAAGGCGGTCACCCTGTCTGAAGTTGTAGCTCTCTCACCGATCACTTGAGGCTCGCCTAAATCGGTCCCAACGCCGTCCTCCTCTCGCGACCGGAACTGCTTCCTCCTCTCTTTTTTCCGTCGCCTGCCCTCTTCGTGGCCCAGCGTGTTCGGTGCTGCTCGAGCTCAAGTTTACGGTAGCATCTGGGTCCAATAATAGCGAGTTTTAGTAGACCGTGTTTCCCCCTTAGCTAAGCCCCTCCGCTACCCGGAACTCTACAGCCAAGGCCATCGGCACGCGGGCGCAGTGGCGGTTTCTTCGTAGCGGAGAGGGAAACATGGTCTACTAAAACTCCCTAATGTGACTCCGGACACAACCCCACCGAACAAACCGAGCACACATCGCGGACGTCACATTACTAACTGTGTTTTCGTGAAAATACTCTACAGCCAGCCTTGAAAAACCCCTCCATTTCTCTAGATTTGTCAGAAGAGTGCCTACATCCGACCCTACACGTAGAACAAAGATTTAGTCATTTAAACAACAACGCATGAGCTTCATACGCTCTTCTTTTCGGTTCTGGAATCACTACAGTTTTGTTTCCTTACAGTGAGCCTGAAATTTTCCTCTAACTGAATATATTAATTTCTTGTCTGCTATCGCACAGAGAGTAAAAGAGGAAAACAAACCGCGGTTCGAGCGAACACTTGTAAGTAAATCAGAAAAATAACGAGGCGACTGACGATGCGTTATGATGTAGTTTATTTCATTTCTTCTCATGCACAGTCGAATTGAGGAATTACGCTCGTAATATCGATGTAACGTTGCATCATTTACATTATTAACCCTATACCATGTTTTACCGCTTTTGACTGTGTTTTCATATTTTGCGCGTCCCCCGGCACCGCGTTCTCCATAGGCATATCAGGCTGTCGTCCTGAGCAGTATTGGTACTCTGAACTTGCGCTATGAATTTGAAGAATGCCCCTTGGCGCACACCAGGTGCCGTGCCATGCCCATGGTAGCCTGCGGTAACACTACGTTAAAACTTTCTAATGAGTTCCCAACATTCATAAATAGATGTTTTAAAAATAATTCCGGAGTTAAGGTCTCGCGTATCATAGCCTTGAACTCAACGTTCGCACTCTACTGAAAAGATGAAAGAAAGAATAATACACTTGCGGGTATTATTCCGAAGCAGAAGTAAGAAAGGTGTTTTAATCCGACTCATCTTCGTCGAACAGCGCGCCATTCAAGTTACGGCAGCCAGCCGGCTTATGTGGAACTTGACATCGGCAGCAACGCGGAGCCAACTGATATTTACTTAATAACGCAGTTGATGATGAACGCATATGATACTCCGTTCATCCCTAAGCTGAGAGTACAAAGGAAGCTACGTCCTCGTTGGACCAATCACACATCTATCTTTCGTCACGTGATCCCGTTCCCGCCTGATACCAACACCACCTAGACAAGCAAAATGTTTTCCCGTTATCACAGTCAGATCAATCGAGGCCTGAGACTGTCGTTTGTATGATGCATAAGCAGTGGGACCCAGGCTTTAGAGACATGTCCCTACAGTTGGTAACACTGAAACTGGACTGCCCGCGACGTCAATCTCCACCACCGCTGGAGTATAGACCTTTTCATCCTCCTCCGCATGGGCGCTGCCATCTTGGAATCACGTGACGCGGCAGCCATTAGGTTGCTTCAAGTTGCTGCTCCGCTCTCCCTTCCGCGCCTTGGCGGATGCGTTCCATTGGTTGTAATCGTGTTTTTCGTCGCGTTTCGCCGCGCTTTCTTGCCTTACTTCGGAAACTGTAGCCCGATACGTCTACGCGACGACTAAGACATCACGAGGGTTCAAAGGTCCTTGTGACAAGTGAGGTTTGTTTACTAATAGTGGTGGAACATTCTCAGTAAGAAGCGCGTATATTTATATCGTGCATTTAGGATCGGAAGGCGTCAAGAATAGTCAGCGCAAGGAGACTATCTGTATTTCCTGAAAGTATCGTTCTTTGTATTTATAATATATCGAAATCTGTTTCTTTTGATTATGTGAGGAAACTCGCGGAGGAGATAGACAACGAACGTTTAACTTGTATTTTATCTGACGCTAGAAGTACTGCTACATTAACATCAGGCGATTTGTTTGTTCATAATATCACACCTACATATGTGTATGAGGTTCTCAATCTTTTTTTGCGACGTAATCGTTCGGTTGGTCGGTTTACTTCTGAAGTTTAAGAAAATGTATACCGTGCTCGCTCCCCTTTCGACAGTCATTTAAGTGATTTATTGATTATATTTAGATAACCACTTGAGACTTCACGCGTAAGAAACTGCCACGGACAACAGTAGCGAGTTTTGGAATAACGTGCACAAAGAAATAACGTCGTTTCTATTTGCTAATCCAAAACGCGGTTTGGGTTCGGGACATGCGCAATAATGACGACGCTTTTTTCGATGGCGAATAGAGCTTTACTTTTGGTGGCTGGCGACGCCGAAATTTACAAAGCGAATCTGTTCAAACAAATAAATATTTGTTCACACAGGTTTGTGAAGCGTTGCCTAGCGCTAGAATTCAGCCAAACTTTCCGAGGTATTTCTCCTCCTGCAGCCTTTAATTTTATTTGGCCAATTTTACGGAAGACAAATGTCAGATTTAATTTGACGGGCCTGTCACTTATATCATATCTTGAGTAAGCAAATTTTCATATAAAAATAATTTATTTCCAAGGATCAATATCGCGAAATGCTGCTTATGAGTACTTTAGCAGGGTTGATAATTTAAGAAATTTCCTACTCCGCCTATCAAAACATGCTCAAGTACTAAATTTAAAAAAGAAGCAGAGACGATACTATTTGTTTATATCAATTATCTGCGTCATTACACGATACGTTTTTTGTCTGCGAAGTTCAGTAAAGGTTGGGTGCCCACAAAAGCCAAACAGTGAGTAGTAAACTCGCGAGTTCATCTGTTCTGGCTGATTCAGCAAATTGCTAATCAAGCTGTCGATATGCTTCTTTATATTCACGTGTTAGTCTCTTCATTAGTTTGTTTTTCTGGAAACTGGTGTCATCGGGTACGGCCGTAGACGATGGTAATCTTCCCTGTACGATCAGTCAGGCGTTTCGCAACCGACCATAATCAGACACATCAAAGGAGTTGGTAAAAGAAGCCCGCAATTTAGGCTCAAATACACCTCGTAGTCCTCAAAGTGGCTCAGTACCACTGTTTCATTGGTTATGTGCTACAAGGAAAATAATCGTATCACAAAATAAACAAAAAACAACGTAAAACAGCAACATAGCCGCGTTCACGTTGAAACCGAAACAAACCAAATTGAAGCAACCTAATGGCGCCGAGTGCATCAGCGCCCTCTATCCGCCGGTGAGGCAACTAGTAAACATGAAAAGGTCGATACACCTTTCCAAGAAACGCTCCCAGGCCGCCGCCATGTTGCTGATGTTGATGCAGCTGGTGCGACTCTCGCGCCCTCTATCATCTAGAAATTTTCTGCCACTCTCTTGGACTGTGAAGAGCCGCTCAGCGCGGCTCTCTACCTATGTTTTTGCGGTTTTGCACTGGGCGTTTTCTAACCCCTCTTGAAAGTTTCCATTTAATCTTTTTTTATGCGTCCTGCGTACCCTTTCTGTGTTATCTTCCACTGTGAGAAATAACTAATAAGGCTGGTAAGCGCCTGCCATTCAAGCTTTTCTGCTCGACACTCACGGGAAACGAAGGAGGTGAAGGGCGTCGAACGGCCCTCTACGCGATTTGGCGAACATTGTTCTCCCCCTCCCAGATATAATCCGCGTAGGATATATCCTCAGTTGTCTCCAAAAATAGTTGTCCGGGTTGGGGTGGGAAATGGGTCAGTCGCGTTTTGTTTCTTTGCCTCGGTGCCGTTGTGAAAAATGGAAGCTTTCCCCAAAACGTGCCCCAAAACGAAGTCTAGCTTGGTTTCCGTCCTATCCTCAAGATGTGGCTCTCATCGACTGGGACTGTGTTATTTGAGATCTTTCTCAAATAAATTCTTTTCAGATAACGCTGCATCGTGTGGTACGTACAATATATTGTTCGAATGTTAACACTTGCTAAATGGACCTTTTGTTGAAATACGTGGTGCGCATGCGCGGAGTATTTGATGCGCCTGGGTTGGAGAGTATGTAGTTCCAAACAATCCGCCATCTTGCATTTCTCGCCTTGGAGACCCTCGAGACTCAAGTTTTGATGTCGCGAACAAGGTGAACACGAGTCATCGTAGTGACGACGCCAATTCTAGATTACGACGTGCACCGCAATCATGCCGATGAACTGTGTAGCCTTCGGCTGTCGGAACTATTATCGCCCGGGTTGTGGAAATAGCTTTTTTCGCTTTCCGTGTGGTAAGCTTCATCCCGTTAAGCGGGCAGCCTGGATTCGCGCCGTCAGGAGAGTTGACAAGTCCGACCCCTCGACGAACTGGAAGCCGGGTCGGCTGTCCAGGCTATGTAGCGCCCATTTTATTACAGGTAAGTTGACTTGTCATTTTCGCAAGCGATAGAGCTTTGCGAAGTGCGGCGATGATCACATCTCTTCGATTGCAGGGAAGCCGGCGTTAGACAAGGCACACCCGGACTATGTCCCTACACTGTTTAGCTACTCGCGTCCACGGCCGTCAGCCCTCGGTCGGTTTCAACGCTGGTCCTCCAGATCATCAACCCAAGGTGAGAACCTTTCCTCGTCACACCGGTGATGCGATCTAGTCGCGCGATAACTTTCATCGCGGGCAAAAAGCGACGTGATTTGAGCAGTTGCTTGCTGACCCGACTTTTTGCGATGCGATCTAGTCGCACCAGAGCGGCTGAGCCAGTCAACGGCGTTCGGAGCGAGAGTTTTCGAGAAGCGACTCGCCAACGAAGGCGTTGGACTCGCTCATCGCGCACGCCAGTGTGACTATCTAATCTAATTATTTTGCGATGCGATCTAGTCTCATCGCGTCATTCACACCGGCATCGCCGGTGTGAATGAGCTCTAATCAAAAAAAAAAAAGAAAGAAAGGATGTCAAGTTAAATTTTTAGAGTTGTCACGAGAGATTTGAACTTCTAAAACTCTCCCCTCCAAAAAAGGAAAAAAAAAGATATTTACGTTATTGGTATGTTTTATTTCAAAGTATAGGTCGATTTTACTGCGAACAAATACTGTCGTGAGGGTTGTTTCTTTTGTTTCGGCCAGTTATCAAAAACAGTACACTGGCCATTTGTAAGTCATTCTCATTTCAGAGACAGCATGTTTAATAGCAAGCACTAGAACAAACGCTTATAGTGTTGTGATGTGGAGGCAGGGGCGGATCCAGAACTCCATTTTTGGGGGGGGGGGGCGGAAAATGTGTAAGGATACTGTGCTCCCATTCTTTTGTGTGTTATGGGGGGGGTCCACCCATGTCATATTGCCCTCCGAGAAAGGGGGAGGGGGGTGGTGACTTGTTTGGGGGGGGGCGGCCGCCCCCACCCCTTGGATCCGCCCCTGTGTGGAGGGTACTCACATAGCACCTACCGAAGTTTATAGATACTGTCGATCTCTACATAGCTTGCATGTGACATAATTTGCGGCCTTGCCGGTATTTTATGTGCCACGAGTGTTTGATTCACTGTGCTAGTTTCACAGTGCAGAGGGCAAAGTATGAAGGAATCAGTTTGTAGAAATAGCCGGCAGTACACAGGAATGTTGACACTTGCAAGCTATGTATAGGACGTATCCACACATGGCTACCGGACGGTGCACTCTGAGTACTTCGCCATTTTTGTGCCTGTGATAGCAAATGGCAGCGCCTGCACAGCCGCAAGAGCTATATGTTACTCGGCAAACTTTTTTTGGCTGAGGTGACACCGTGCACAAAAACGGTGTCACTTGTGGCGGTCGGCTGTGGTATAAGCACCTAGGATGCACTTGAAAAAGGAAACCGAGGACAGCAGGCATTGCAGACTTCATTCCAGAGAATCGTAACACACATAACCACGCAAAGGTTCGGTCGCTCTCCCTGAGTGGGCAGCGTGAATGACTCGTTTGCATCAACGGGGAAAACCTTGACAAAGATCACGACATGTAGCGAGCATATTTTTATGCTCAAGGCACTTCATCTCGGGTAAGTGTTGGGATGGTTGACTTTTTTGGGGGTCGGACCTCTTGAGTGTGCATGTGTAGCCGAGATGGTTGTTTGCTGCCCAATGAGAACTGTACTCATGAAACAAATTTGATATAGTACCTGCACAATGCCAAATCAATCAAAAAAGGGCCAAAAGACGGAACGTGCAATGTGCTAGATTTTTCGCAGTGGCAGCTAAGGGCAACAACAGACTTCAAGATTTCTGCCAGGTAAAGAAATGCGTGCTCACGAGCAGTGGTGTCTTTCAATACCCATTTTCTGCTGCTCCTGCGGTAAGGAACTTCCATTCCAATCTCTCTAGCATCTTGTTTGTCAAACTAAAGCTGTTTCTGCAAGTAGGTCAACCGTGCTGACACTTACCCGAAACTCTACTTGTCGAGATCTTTGGCAAGGTTTTCCCCATCGTTGTGACCGCGAGTAATTCACGTTGCCTCCTTACGGAGGGTGACCGAGCCTTTTTGCATTCATATGTTCGGACTCTAGGAAATTGCAAAAACCAGGAACCAGCAATGCCTGCTGTTCTCGGTTTTCATTTTCGAGTGCGACACTGTTTGCATGCGTGATGTCACCTGAAATGGTCAAAGATTCCCTACGTAGTGTGGCCATTTCGTTGAGTGTGGCCCATGCAGCTGTGCGGACACGGCCATCTGCCCATCTGCTATCACGGACGCCATGATGGTGATCACGAACACGAAGTGCAACGCTTGCTAGTCGTGTGTGAATATGCCCCACTGAGTCTTACAATGTAAAAAGTGGTGTGCATCAGTAGATAGGTAAATTTTAATGAATTTCTCGTTATAAATCCGCACCTTCATGTGTGTATGTACATTAGTAGTGGTGTTTATAGAGACTTTATGCAAGTTCGAAACTTTTACTCATTTCATATATTTACTTGTTTATCTATATCATCTTCAGAGGCTGCGACCAGTGGTGAGCCAAGCCAAAGAGGCTCGTGCCCCAGTGTGTCACAGATGGATGCAGGTACGACGTGAAATAATGCAGAGGTTGAAACTGTTATGCTCGTTAATCACATTTATTGCTTTCCAGAATCCACAGATACTGCAAGCAGCTGCGGGGACGGAGAAGGTATAAGCATCAGTTTGATTTATTGAATCTTTTTTGGAATGTTGAGTTACAATACATATTTGTCACAATTACTGGCTGTCAGTATTTTGGTGTCTATTTAGAAGCATAAATATGTTTCCCTAGATCAACATATTATGCCTTGTGCTTGTTACAGTCACCGTGTGCTCAGCTGGTTTACAAAGTCGCTGTTCTCAATGCACAATGAATGTTTGTCCCCATCAGAATCCGCACTGGGCGACTGCGTCGAGGAGCCACTCACCTCAGTTGCCCCTGCCTCTTCACAAGGTACTGCAATTCTTGCTTGTGGTGCTAGGTTTTATAGAGTACAGAGTTGAAATGAGGCAGATTGCTTTGGCATAGGGGAGCATATCATGCCTTGTGCTTGTTACAGTCACCGTGTGCTCAGCTTGTTTACAAAGTCGCTGTTCTCAATCCACAATGAATGTTTGTCCCCATCAGAATCCGCACTGGGCGACTGCGTCGAGGAGCCACTCGCCTCACTTGCCCCTGCCTCTCCACAAGGTACTGTAGTTCTTGCTTGTGGTGCTAGGTTTTATAGAGTACAGAGTTGAAGTGAGGCAGACTGCTTTGGCATAGGCGAGCATATCATGCCTTGTGCTTGTTACAGTCACCGTGTGCTCAGCTGGTTTACAAAGTCGCTGTTCTCAATCCACAATGAATGTTTGTCCCCATCAGAATCCGCACTGGGCGACTGCGTCGAGGAGCCACTCGCCTCACTTGCCCCTGCCTCTCCACAAGGTACTGTAGTTCTTGCTTGTGGTGCTAGGTTTTATACACGAACTCGACTCTCCTACGTCACGTCACGGTGGTGGCGCATCGGGCGCACTTCCGGTCTGGGGCGGTGGGCAGACGTCGCCGTGCGAGACATGCATTTCTGTTGTTTTTTTTGGAAGAAACCAGACAAAAAACTTGCCTTCTCGTCAAAATGCTGTGACGGGGGCTGTACCAAGAGAGTCTGGAAAGGTTTGAAGATCAGTTTTCATGTGTTTCTGCCCCCTCCGTTCGTCCGAGCCGTGAAAAGGGCAAACCAGATGCTGTCGAACTATGATTGCTTGTGCGGGAAACACTTCGTGGTCGCCAGATGTATTTGTTTTGTTCCAACATGAACGAGAGAAAACCGCCAAGTTGTCCAGACCACCCACGGGTTCAGTGTGTCTTCAAATTCACACGGCCGCCTGATCGTTCCAACTTTCGTCTGCACTTTGTCGTCTGCTCGTTCATACAAAAGCGGCCCGTAGACCAGACTTTGACCCGGTGATTGCAATAAGAAGTCATTACAGGCCTCAAAAGACTTAAGTAGGCTCGGTGTAAACAGTAGATACAAGATGTTGATCATTGGCACCAGTGGCCATCACCGACTTGTTACGCTTGGTCTGTTCCCGCTTCCGATTTTCAGTATCGACGTCGATCATCGCCGCTACCTTCTACACTTTTGCAGCACAAGCGACGTCGCAACCGAAAAGAGCTACAAGAATCTCGTCATGGTTTTGGCGTCCATTCTGCGGCGTTCATGTGAATGAATCGTCACACGCCAAATTATTTACACAAAGTTGAGCGGCGTAATGAGCCTTGATAATTTCGCTCAGGCGATTGAAGTGGTAAGACATTGCTATGAGGACGTAAAATCGACAATTCCAACGCGAAAAAGAGTATGCAGACTCACACAGACGCCGACAACGTGACATTCCAATGGTTTGTTGACGCGGGACGCGGTGCTTCTTGCCCGCACTCCATTGCACACGCGTTAGAACTGTTGTCTGCTCTTTCAAACTTGCCTGCTTTTTGTCGTCAGCTCCTTCAAACAACAGCGGTCTGTAAACCAAACTTTGACCCGGTAATTGTGACAAGAAGTAAGTGTAGGCCTCAAAACACTTGTGAAGGTTGGTTGGGGTAAATAGGCTAAGTGTAAACAGTAGATACAAGAAGATGTTGATCATTGTTACCAGTGGCCATCACCGAAATGCCCGATTCTACTTGCGGTTTTAAGTATCGTTGTCCACTATCTCAGCTACGATCCACGCTTTTGCAGCCCGAGCGACGTCGCGACTGAAAATAGCGAGCCATCTCATCGTGGGAGTCAGGCTTTGGCGCCCATTCTGCGGCGTCCACGTGAAATGAATCGCCGCATGTCACAATATTCACGCAACGTTTTCCTCGTTAATTTTGCTGAAGCTGCTCAAGTAGTCAGACATTGTTAGGAGGACATAGAATCAACAATTTCAACGCGAAAAATAGCACGGGGACTCCCACAGACGCCGACAACAATGCAATTCAATGGTTTGTTTATGGGCGACGGCAAGCTTCTTGCCCACCGAGCATGTGCGGCACCGGTGGCGTCCGCTAGGAGCGCTCCGGTTTGTTTGTAAACATGAGTTGGTATATAGGGTACAGAGTTGAAATGAGGCAGACGGCTTTGGCATAGGCGAGCATATCGTGCCTTGTGCTTGTTACAGTCGCCATGTGCTCAACTGGTTTACAAATTCGCTGTTCTCAACCCACAATGAATGTTTGTCCCCATCAGAATCCGCACTGGGCGACTGCGTCGAGGAGCCACTCTCCTCAGTTTCCCCTGCCTCTCCACAAGGTACTGCAGTTCTTGCTTCTGGTGCTAGGTTTTATAGAGTACAGAGTTGAAATGAGGCAGACTGCTTTGGCATAGGCGAGCATATCATGCCTTGTGCTTGTTACAGTCACCGTGTGCTCAGCTGGTTTACAAAGTCGCTGTTCTCAATCCACAATGAATGTTTGTCCCCATCAGAATCCGCACTGGGCGACTGCGTCGAGGAGCCACTCGCCTCGCTTGCCCCTGCCTCTCCACAAGGTACTGTAGTTCTTGCTTGTGGTGCTAGGTTTTATACACGAACTCGACTCTCCTACGTCACGTCACGGTGTGGCGCATCGGGCGCACTTCCGGTCTGGGGCGGTGGGCAGACAGTCGCCGTGCGAGACATGCATTCCTGGTTCTTTTGGAAGAAACCAGACAATGAATGCTTGCCTTCTCGTCAAAATGCTGTGACGGGGGCTGTACCAAGAGAGTCTGGTAACAGGTTTGAAGATCAGTTTTCATGTGTTTCTGCCTCTCCGTTGCGTCCGAGCCGTGAAAAGGGCAAACCAGATGCTGTCGAACATATGATTGCCTTGTGCGGGAAACAGCTTCGTGGTTGCCAGATGTATTTGTTTTGTTCCAACATGAACGAGAGAAAACCGCCAAGTCTGTACCGGACCACCCAAGGGTTCAGTGTGTCTTCAAATTCACACGGCCGCCTGATCGTTCCAACTTTCGTCTGCTCTTTGTCAGTCTGCTCGTTCAAACGAAAGCGGCCCGTAGACCAGACTTTGACCCGGTGATTGCAATAAGAAGTCATTGCAGCGCCTCAAAAGACTTAAGTAGTCGCTCAGTGTAAACAGTAGATACAATGATGTTGTCCCCATCAGAATCTGCACTGGGCGACTGCGTCGAGGAGCCACTCTCCTTGGTTGCCCCTGCCTCTCCACAAGGTACTGCAGTTCTTGCTTGTGGTGCTAGGCTTTATAGAGTACAGAGTTGAAATGAGGCAGACGGCTTCGGCATATGGGAGCATATCATGCCTTGTGCTTGTTACGGTCTTTGTGTGCTCAGCTGGTTCACAAAGTCGCTTTTCTAAATCCACAATGAATGTTTGTCCCCATCAGAACCTGCACTGGGCGACTGCGTCGAGGAGCCACCCTCCTCGGTTGCCCCTGCCTCCCCACAAGGTACTGTAGTTCTTGCTTATGGTGCTGGGCTTTATAGAGTACAGAGTTGAAATGAGGCAGACGGCTTTGGCATATGCGAGCATATCATGCCTTGTAATTGTTACAGTCATCGTGTGCTCAGCTGGTTTACAAATTCGCTGTTCTCAACCCACAATGAATGTTTGTTCCCATCAGAATCCGCTCTGGGCGACTGCGTCGAGGAGCCACACTCCTCAGTTTCCCCTGCCTCTCCACAAGGTACTGCAGCTCTTGCTATGCTAGGCTTTATAGAGTACAGAGTTGAAATGAGGCAGACGGCTTTGGCATATGCGAGCATATCATGCCTTGTACTTGTTACAGTCATCGTGTGCTCAGCTGGTTTACAAAGTCGCTGTTCTTAATCCACAATGAATGTTTGTCCCCATCAGAATCTGCACTGGGCGACTGCGTCGAGGAGCCACTCTCCTCGGTTGCCCCTGCCTCTCCACAATGTACTGCAGTTCTTTCTTATGGTGCTAGGCTTTATAGAGTACAGAGTTGAAATGAGGCAGACGGCTTTGGCATATGCGAGCATATCATGCCTTGTACTTGTTACGGTCATTGTGCGCTCAGCTGGTTTACAAAGTCGCTTTTCTTAATCCACAATGAATGTTTGTCCCCATCAGAATCTGCACTGGGCGACTGCGTCGAGGAGCCACTCTCCTCGGTTGCCCCTGCCTCTCCACAATGTACTGCAGTTCTTGCTTATGGTGCTAGGCTTTATAGAGTACAGAGTTGAAATGAGGCAGACGGCTTTGGCATACGCGAGCATATCATGCCTTGTGCTTGTTACGGTCATTGTGCGCTCAGCTGGTTTACAAAGTCGCTTTTCTTAATCCACAATGAATGTTTGTCCCCATCAGAATCTGCACTGGGCGACTGCGTCGAGGAGCCACTTTCCTCGGTTGCCCCTGCCTCTCCACAATGTACTGCAGTTCTTGCTTATGGTGCTAGGCTTTATAGAGTACAGAGTTGAAATGAGGCAGACGGGTTTGGGATATGCGAGCATATCATGCCTTGTACTTGTTACAGTCATCGTGTGCTCAGCTGGTTTACAAAGTCGCTGTTCTTAATCCACAATGAATGTTTGTCCCCATCAGAATCTGCACTGGGCGACTGCGTCGAGGAGCCACTCTCCTTGGTTGCCCCTGCCTCTCCACAATGTACTGCAGTTCTTGCTTATGGTGCTAGGCTTTATAGAGTACAGAGTTGAAATGAGGCAGACGGCTTTGGCATATGCGAGCATATCATGCCTTGTGCTTGTTACGGTCATTGTGCGCTCAGCTGGTTTACAAAGTCGCTTTTCTTAATCCACAATGAATGGTTTGTCCCCATCAGAATCTGCACTGGGCGACTGCGTCGAGGAGCCACTCTCCTCGGTTGCCCCTGCCTCTCCACAATGTACTGCAGTTCTTGCTTATGGTGCTAGGCTTTATAGAGTACAGAGTTGAAATGAGGCAGACGGCTTTGGCATATGCGAGCATATCATGCCTTGTGCTTGTTACGGTCATTGTGCGCTCAGCTGGTTTACAAAGTCGCTTTTCTTAATCCACAATGAATGTTTGTCCCCATCAGAATCTGCACTGGGCGACTGCGTCGAGGAGCCACTCTCCTCGGTTGCCCTGCCTCTCCACAATGTACTGCAGTTCTTGCTTATGGTGCTAGGCTTTATAGAGTACAGAGTTGAAATGAGGCAGGCGACGGCTTTGGCATATGCGAGCATATCATGCCTTGTACTTGTTACAGTCATCGTGTGCTCAGCTGGTTTACAAATTCGCTGTTCTCAACCCACAATGAATGTTTGTCCCCATCAGAATCCGCTCTGGGTGACTGCGTCGAGAGCCACTCTCCTCAGTTTCCCCTGCCTCTCCACAAGGTACTGCAGCTCTTGCTTGTGGTGCTAGGCTTTATAGAGTACAGAGTTGAAATGAGGCAGACGGCTTTGGCATATGCGAGCATATCATGCCTTGTGCTTGTTACAGTCATCGTGCGCTCAGCTGGTTTACAAAGTCGCTGTTCTTAATCCACAATGAATGTTTGTCCCCATCAGAATCTGCACTGGGCGACTGCGTCGAGGAGCCACTCTCCTCGGTTGCCCCTGCCTCTCCACAATGTACTGCAGTTCTTGCTTATGGTGCTAGGCTTTATAGAGTACAGAGTTGAAATGAGGCAGACGGCTTTGGCATATGCGAGCATATCATGCCTTGTACTTGTTACAGTCATCGTGTGCTCAGCTGGTTTACAAAGTCGCTTGTTCTCAACCCACAATGAATGTTTGTCCCCATCAGAATCCGCATCTGGGCGACTGCGTCGAGGAGCCACTCTCCTCAGTTGCCCCTGCCTCTCCACAAGGTACTGCAGCTCTTGCTTGCTGGGCTTTATAGAGTACAGAGTTGAAATGAGGCAGACGGCTTTGGCATATGCGAGCATATCATGCCTTGTGCTTGTTACAGTCATCGTGTGCTCAGCTGGTTTACAAAGTCGCTGTTCTTAATCCACAATGAATGTTTGTCCCCATCAGAATCTGCACTGGGCGACTGCGTCGAGGAGCCACTCTCCTCGGTTGCCCCTGCCTCTCCACAATGTACTGCAGTTCTTGCTTATGGTGCTAGGCTTTATAGAGTACAGAGTTGAAATGAGGCAGACGGCTTTGGCATATGCGAGCATATCATGCCTTGTGCTTGTTACGGTCATTGTGTGCTCAGCTGGTTTACAAAGTCGCTGTTCTTAATCCACAATGAATGTTTGTCCCCATCAGAATCTGCACTGGGCGACTGCGTCGAGGAGCCACTCTCCTCGGTTGCCCCTGCCTCTCCACAATGTACTGCAGTTCTTGCTTATGGTGCTAGGCTTTATAGAGTACAGAGTTGAAATGAGGCAGACGGCTTTGGCATACGCGAGCATATCATGCCTTGTGCTTGTTACGGTCATTGTGCGCTCAGCTGGTTTACAAAGTCGCTTTTCTTAATCCACAATGAATGTTTGTCCCCATCAGAATCTGCACTGGGCGGCTGCGTCGAGGAGCCACTCTCCTCGGTTGCCCCTGCCTCTCCACAATGTACTGCAGTTCTTGCTTATGGTGCTAGGCTTTATAGAGTACAGAGTTGAAATGAGGCAGACGGCTTTGGCATATGCGAGCATATCATGCCTTGTGCTTGTTACGGTCATTGTGCGCTCAGCTGGTTTACAAAGTCGCTTTTCTTAATCCACAATGAATGTTTGTCCCCATCAGAATCTGCACTGGGCGACTGCGTCGAGGAGCCACTCTCTCGGTTGCCCCTGCCTCTCCACAATGTACTGCAGTTCTTGCTTATGGTGCTAGGCTTTATAGAGTACAGAGTTGAAATGAGGCAGACGGCTTTGGCGTATGCGAGCATAACATGCCTTGTACTTGTTACAGTCATCGTGTGCTCAGCTGGTTTACAAATTCGCTGTTCTCAACCCACAATGAATGTTTGTCCCCATCAGAATCCGCTCTGGGCGACTGCGTCGAGGGAGCCACTCTCCTCAGTTTCCCTGCCTCTCCACAAGGTACTGCAGCTCTTGCTTGTGGTGCTAGGCTTTATAGAGTACAGAGTTGAAATGAGGCAGACGGCTTTTGCATATGCGAGCATATCATGCCTTGTGCTTGTTACAGTCATTGTGCGCTCAGCTGGTTTACAAAGTCGCTGTTCTTAATCCACAATGAATGTTTGTCCCCATCAGAAT
>JAZHYW010005287.1:0-70427 GCA_037355805.1 Ixodes ricinus | reverse complement strand
ACACTCGGGTCACGTGACCCGAGTGTTGAATGGGATCCCCTCCCCTTGCCCCCCCCCACCTCCATCCCCTCCCACCACTACTCCTATCGACCCCACTCCTTTCCCTGCCCACCACCCCTTGCCCTCCCTTAGTAGCAGTCGGCGGCGTGGGGCCCCGTGGAGGGGCCCCCTCCACAACTCCCCTCCCTCATCCACCCCCTCCAAGCCTCCATTCTCCAACCCCCACCTTCCCTTCCTTCCCCTCCGCCACCCCGCCACCCTTCCGCCCTCCTCCACCCCTGCTGACCCGGCCTTGCGCTATCGCGTCATATAGGCGGAGCCTAAGTGTCCCCCCATTTTTTTATTTGTCCTGATCTCGGAGGTTTTTTTTCTTTTTCAATGATGTTTCTAGCCAGCTCGCTTTCGCGTACTTTCCCTCACTTACCAGTTCTTGTAGCTGGATGCTTGCAGTCTCACAATATGAAGGGACCCATTCGACCAGGCAGATTGAGGCTGCTGTTTGGATTTGCCTATGCCACCGGACACATATTTCTTGACGTGAGAGAATGAAATAAACTTTCCCATCTTTCTTGTCGCTCAAAATGAAGTGCGCGCCTGGCCAGAGTGGAGATAAGCGCCGCCGCCGTAACGTGCATCGGCGAATGGGTCCTTCAAAATGCAGTGACTGTACTACGCCCTAGCTGCAGGTGTACGGCCTACAATGGCGCAGCGCCGGCGTACATCGTCGCATCGATCGGTGTCTTTCGATGGGGTCTGGACTAAGCTCGTTTGGCGGCATGATGTATGGTCGTCTGGTGGAGATATCGGTCCAGTCACCGACGACACAGCCTTTGCACTGTGGTAAAACCCGAGCGTCATCTCCCCACCCGGGTTCTTCCTCACCTTCTACGAGATAGTTGAGTCGGCATTGTGATACACAACCGCCACCGAGTGGAAAAAGCTCGAAGTTGGATAAAATAAGATGTCCCATAATAGTGATTGAGCCTTGGTGCGGAACCCTAGAGAAAAAACACTGGGTGCAGGCATCGAGTCCACGGAAGTATATCATTGCCTGAGGGCCCGGGTTTTTCGATGGTAGTGGAATTTCCCGGGCCTTGTGTAATAGAGATACTGAAAATTGCATAATTTGGCATGGAACTACTCAGGCCATGCAGTCAGTTCACGCCAGATAGTCAGATTTATAATGAGCGAAATAATTAGGAGCTCCCTAAAACAGCATTAATGACATAAAAATACTCCCCAAACCCTAGCGTCATGCATCTATAGTGGAGACTGGACCGCCTCAGGCGATTTTGTGATTTGCTGAACCAGGCGCATGACTGCCCAGGGACATTCGGGTCAAATCTTCAGAGCGAAAAGACGCGGTTTTCGGTGCTAGGGACGGGAATTTAGAAAAATACAGAAAAAAAATTCTTATAAATATCAAAATGCTCTCCTCGAATATGATACTAGACACACCCAGCTACATTCTAGACGAAAATTCAATATTCTCAGGCGATTTTCGTGCTTCCTGAGCCGGGCGGAACTGCCAAAAAAAAAAAAACGTTGGGACTTAGTCTCAGGGCGTAAAAAGACGCGGTTTTCGGTGCCAGGGACGGGAATTTAAAAAATACAGAAAAATAATTATCATAAATATCAAAGTGCTCTCCTCGAATATGATACTAGACATCTCCTAGCCGCATTCTAAACAGAAAATTCGATATTCTCAGGCGATTTCTGTGGCTTCCTGAGCCGGGCGGAACTGCCAAGGAAAGCGTCTGGGACTTAGTCTCCAGGGCGAAGAGACGCGGTTTTCGGTGCCGGGACGGGAATTTAGAAAAATACAGAAAAACTAATTCTTATAAATATCAAAATGCTCTCCTCGAATATGATACTTAGACATGTACCCGGTTACATTCTAAACGAAAATTCGGTATTCTCAGGCAATTTTTGTGGCTTCCTGAGCCGGGCGAAACTGCAAAAAAAAAAACGTTGGGACTTAGTCTCCAGGGCGAAGAGGGGCGGCCGGACGGTGCCAGGCACCGGAATTTAGAGAAAATACAAAAAAAGTAATTATCAATAAATATCAAAATGCTCAATCGAATAGAGAAACTGAGACATACCCGCTGCTGTCTCTAAAACGGAAATTCGATATTCTCAGAGCGATTTTCGCGTGGCTTCCCTGAGCCAGGCGGAACCGCGCCAAAAAAAGCGTTGGGACCTCCAGGGCGAAGAGACGCGGCTTTCGGTGCCAGGGACGGGAATCTCAGAAAAAGACAGAAAAATAATTATCATAACTATCAAAAATGCTCTCCTCGGATACGGAGATGCTACATACCCTAGGCTACATTCTAAGACGAAAACCTGGTATTCTCAGGTGATTTCAGCCAACGGCCTGAGCCAGGCGGGACAGCAAAAAAAGTTCAGACAGTACTCTCCAGCGGTGATGAGACGCGCTTTTTTTTGTGCATGTGATCAGGAGGCAAAAAGCTAAAAAATAATTATTAGCTATTATCAACGTACCCCCCTGAATAATGATTAACTAGACATACCGAGATACGTGACAGATGTAAATTAAATCTTATAACCCTTGTAGCTTCCTCAGCCAGGGGCAACTGGGCGGAAAAATGTTCTGGCGTAGTTCCCAGAGCAACAGATGCGATTTTTGTGGGAGGGGCGAGGATATAAAAAATTGCAGGAAAATCATATTTATGAATATTAAAATTTTTTGCCGGAATGATAGCAGGGACATGCCCAGCTACATGCCACGTGCAAGTTTCACTCTGCACGCAATTTACTTCAATTTCTTGACCTTATGAAAAAAGCACTGCAAAAATTGTAGTCGGCAAAAAGACGACAAAGTAGCCTAACTCGCACTTTTTGCCTACTGCTTTGCCTTTTAACACTCCAGAAGCTTCCTTGAGATTATAAATGCGAACTAGGGTGCCTTCATCTCACGCTTTAATCCGGGGTGATGACATCTTTTGTAGTGCCCGATGCCGACAGCACGTGCTCAATACGAAAATGCAAGAAAAACCGTGAAAAAAATTGTGCAGCAGCAAAAGTAAAAAGCGCGCTCCTACCAAAGAATAAAAAGCACAGCGCCCGTACGAGAAATATTGCACCATTGAGTGGTGGCATGGTCACGTGACGATAATTTACGGGGTCACGCGACCATCGTCCCGTTGCGCCACATTAACCACCTAACCACAGTGAAAGTTGGGCCAACAGGTGCAAGGTCATGTGACCATGATCCGTGGGGTCATAAGAACACGGTCGTGGTCACGGGAACAACGCGCGGGCGGGGGAGTTCCTCTCCGCAGTCCGCGGGAAGTGATATCGCATTTAAGCCTCACGGGTTATTCAGTGCAAGCTGACAGCCAACTTTTGCCGATCACGGGCAAATTGATTTTCTTCTTGGTGGGCAGCCAACGGAACCCCCCCCACCACCCAAAAGTACAGAAGCATAGAGCTCCCAGAAGTGTGAGTCAGAAATTGTGTAAAGTCGTCGATTTCTTTACTAGGATTTGGGCATGGTACAGGAACGCCGTCTCTTATTGGTCTATTGCTATCGGCATGTATGGCGCTAAATGAATTCATTGATAGCGAAAAGAAAGATCTTTGCTATAATGGTGCAATCATCGGAAATACTCATTTCATTCGTTAAAATAGTAAAGATTTGCGGAAAATATTTTGGGCGTGAGATCTCTGCTGACCCCCAACCATGTTTTAACGCTATTGCAGCTTTCGGTTATTAGAGGATTTAGACCTAGATAACTCAAAATTAGACGTGATTTCAAAATGCTCTCCTGGAATCAATTAAAAGCTAAGATATTAAGCGATCGCATTTGACTTCAAGCTCCTGTGGCCTCGTTTTCAATAGAGTCTATGGGATTCGGTTTGTTGATTTCGGAAAGAAATATAATGGTCGTGAGGCACTAAAATTCTTCAAATAAGCGGGCTATTAGATCAATATTGCCAGCTCCCGAGTGCAAGTAAATTTGTGGAGTTTTAACTCAATTACAAAAATAAAACTTTTTGCCCTTTGAGTTACTGGGGGGGCGCTGACGTGACTCAACCGCCGAACTTCATCTCCCTATTAGCGATGTGCGCGGCCAAAAGCGTCGCTGTGGTCAGCTTTCCACGATTGGCCAAACCATGGGAATATGAGCACTGTCAGATTTTCAACTTTGACGGTGTTAGTTTCGGATTGCGATGGCTTCTAGCTTCTACTGTGCTTTTAAACACACCATCGAACTCGTCGTCGCACCCGATGGTAAGTAGCCAGAATAACAACTGGTGACGTCACGGCGAGGCAAATCCCAGTTGTGACGTCACGGAGGGAAACCATAAGAGGGCGCCACCGAAACATCTCGGCGCTAATATCAGAGAACAATTTATACAAAGCCTAACATTCTCGCATACATGCGTTTGCTGGGCCACGCTATTGAGCCAGCTGAGCACAGCTGGCAGCGGCGCGAGCAAGGCCACGAGGGAACGTGATGGTGCTCGAGCCATCCCACCGTGAACCAATGTTTCGGCCACCCCACGGGTGCGTGTCGCCATCTATTGGTTGAACTAACGCCTTGTTCAAGATGGCTGCCGTGGGACCGCAGCCTTAAACCGAATGACAGAAAGAAGACAAATTTTCGCCGTCAAAATTTTATGTTAATGCTTCTAAAACACAACAGCTAGAAAGAACCTCATGTGCTCTTGTTAGATAATTAGTAAGAAAAAAACTTGTGCGCCGACGTTTTATTTATACTTTTTCTCAAGAAACAAAACCCGACCATAAAAACATTTTATGAAAAAAAACAACAAAAAAAACTCGACCATCAAAGGGCTAGAGGTTTTAGTAGATCGTGTTTTCAGGCAACGCTATGTGTAGGAGCTCGCGCTCTCGCGGGAGTTCGTGCAGCCTCGTCGAAGCATGCTCTCAAGCGCGCGCCCGGAGCGATAAGCTGGCCTCTGAAAACGATACTACAACTCACTATTTTGACATGGTCTAAGCGCAAAAGCTACAAGCGCGAGTGCATAGCATTGACAGGTGGCTCAGCTGCTCGAGCGCTCGTGCAGCCGAGCCGCCGTTCAACTCAAGGAGCTCGCGCTCGTAGTCTTTGCGCTTATTCATGTTAAGATGACAAGAAGTATTTGCGACTCCAGCGACCTATAGGGAACGCCACTATCGGGCAGATATGGCGGTCTAATCCAAGTCCTGCAGTCCCATTTTTCCTGTTCAACGCACAACGCTGGGGCATCAGCAAGCGAGCATTGGACTCAAAATTGTTTGCCCCAATTTTTATCCTCCACGTTTCGAACCAGCGGCGATGTATTGGCAAAATCGAGCTTTCAGAGGCCTGATTTTTGAAGAGGAATCGTTGAAAGGATTGCCGGTATTCCTTCTACGGTGCTGATGAACGTCGATAAACGCGGAATGTCATGCTTCACGTGGTTACAGGTTTTGTTCAGAGCAACCTCGGTAACAAGCTGATCCTACATTTACGACAAAGTCACCGGGACAACTGTTCCATCGCGCAAACCACATACAATATGTAAACACGGAAGCCACAAGAGACGAGCGGAAATCGCAGAAAGGACCTGTACCGGTCAGTTCAGTGTTTTCCCACTAGGTGCCGCCCGTTTTGCTGGAGTTGCGATATAATCGCCACGCATAATGGAAAGCTTTAGTAGATCGTGTTTTCAGGCGACGCTATGTGTAGCGGTATCTCGCGCTGTCACTTCGTTGCATGCTCTGAAGCGCGCGCCCGAAGCAATAGGGGCCTCTGAAAACGACCTGGAACTACGAGGTTTATATAGAAATTTCCAATGCAACAGGAAACATGATTGTGTGCGCACCATCCTATTAATCCCGGCTGTTTGCCCACTGCTTGGGAGATCAAAAGCGGCCGCTACGGTGTCAACCAAAGTTTTACAGAAATACTCCACTGTATCTTGCAAGATAATTTCGTCAGAGGGAAACATTTTGGCAGAAGTGTACGTTGTTGCCATGTACGCGTACAAACGCTAAGAGCGTTGGTCCCCACGTGAAATGAAGATTTCGATATCTTGCGGGACTGCCTTTGTTCTTTCAATTTACTATTGAAACCACTTAGACACCGTAACTCCGGTAGTCAGATCATTTACACGACACAGCGTGGTATTGAGTACTTAAAGGGCACTTACTGCATCAGGATGCGATATAATCGGCAGGTTGTGCACGGTTCGCCGTCAGCGCCGCACGCGTCGACGCGTTGACCCAAACCAAGATCATACAGTCCGCCACTTCTCACGGTCCTGGACAACTAGTTCCCAACATGCAACGCTCGCGCGGATTGCCAGGGTAGCATGCAGCGATTTTCGGAAGAAGTCTATTGAGTGCCATCAACACGACAACAATGATAGCTTCAATAGTAGGGTTCCCCACGAGTTACGTCTTGTTTTAGTCGCACAGCGACGCTTTTCGTCGTGCAGGTCAGCAAGGGGACGTTGAAGATAGAGGTCGTTGCCAACTTTTTCTAGCTTTGCCGTTGGAGAAAAAGAAAAGTAGTAGTAAAGATTTATTTTTCCAGCCATGGACGTCGGAGTTAGGGTAGGCGGGAGCGGGCAAGATCAAAGATGCCAAAGAAAACCACGCTGCTCTAATCTGACTCAAGGCTTCTGAGCCGCGAAGACGAAAGCGAATGCCTCGGGTGTCCCAAACTCAGCGGCACTTGTTTTGGTACGGTCTACTTTCACTTGAAAACCGGCATCTTTCAGTGCTTGTTTGATCACGTCTTCGGTAAAGTTAGGCAGAGGAAAGTCAGCGGTTCCCAGGCGATAGGTGTTTTTCAGGCCTCCAAAACTAGATAAAACAAGTAGGCCACCAGGTTTCACGAGTGCTCCCACGTTCTTCACCACGATTCGGTAGGACTCCTCGTCTACGGCGGCCGATTCCAGGGTGCCGCCGGAGAAGACGACGTCGAAGGTTTCCCTGTGTTCCTCCGGGAGTACTCCGGGTTCCAAGACGTCACATGGAACCACCTTCCGGATGGAGGAGCGAGTGCGCTCTTGTATTTCCAACGCCCCTTTCTTGATGTCGCTGCAAAGCAGAACGAGGAAGCGGCGATCAACTTAGATGCAGCTACGATGCATTACACTGTTTACAGAAATTAAGCGGCTCCATATATACTCTGTTTCATCGTCGATCCGACGGCCAACAACGCTACGAGTCAACGGGGCCACTCAATCTCCTCAGTAAGCGCTAAATCGCGTTTAGCACTTGCTGAGTTTGTTACCAAGAACTAATTCAATCAAGCGCGAGGAATGCGTCGTGACATTGCGTTTTAATCTGCGCGTTTGTTATTGTGTTGCCACTATAGTCACTGACTGTTAAAATAAACAGGGTGCGGCCTATAATCTTCGCCCTCCTTGCTTTGTGATTGGTCCTTCGGCGTTATTATTGGCTGAAGCCGCAATCTGAGTGGCTGTGGAGCGAAAATAAGCCGAGACTAGCCACAACCTCCTTTTCTGAAGCTCTCAGGGACTATAGCTGTTGGCCCCGTTACGACACGAAGCATAACTGACGCGTGTGCGACTGCACGTTTGGCATTTTTATATTTTCGTTCCTCGCTGCACGTGGGTGTACCTGTAGCCCTCCAGTTCAGCAATTTCTTCGGCACGGGCGGTCCAGTCGACGGCATCTTCAGCCTTGTTGATCCACTTGTTGAGTTCGAGTCTGCAGCCTTCGACTAAGTCGCTCAACACGATGTCGTTAAAGCGACGAGAGAGTGCGAACAACCGGCAAATCGAAGGGCCACTGCCTACATCCAGGAGAGTTTTGCCCTGAACCAGATCTGTGGAGAGCAGACGAGATTTAAACGATAAATGTGAAAATCATCTCCTATCTGTTAAAAAAAAAGTTTTCCCCATTGATGGGGATGTCGTATTTCGTGCTTAGAGTTTCTGTATTATCTACAGGGAACACCTTTCCATTAATTCCTTTGTAGCCCAGGGAAGGTACTAGACGTTCCGCACAATACAAGAACCCCGGAGTCAAAAAACACTTTCACCGTATAGACGACCTGTGGGGAGATTGAGCTAACCCTGGTGCATTTTTACTTTCGTGTGTCAACTACTTTACTAGGGAAAATACATTATACTCCACTTATCTGCACTGAACAGCAGGTCCACAGCACAAAAACCTCCCCTAGCGGTGTGGGTACTCCGCGTCCAAGAGAACACTTGCGCGTCGCGTTGTCCTCGCTTTCGCGCTTTCGAGAGGCGCCGAGGGTGAGGGACGCCACCGTCGCACGAACCACGAAGCCTGCCGGATTCGCAAAGACAACATAGAGTCTTGGCGGGTGTCTACGACAGATGGCGGAAGTCACACCTCCCGATTAAAAGAGAAAAATCCCAAGACTGTGCGCGTCCAGCGGTTCCAACTCCGCAAAACCTGTCGTCGTAAGGGCATTGAATTTTCGCCGAGTCAGCTGCATTCCCTTGGTAAAGTATTTGTTTATATGCTTTGTTAGGTTTTGTCCCACCTACTCCACCACACGAACGGGTTTGATTTGATCACGGCTAGTAATTCTCACACACAGCTAATAAATGAAACATTTACTTAATCTACAAATATGAAATCTTATCTGTATTTTACCAAATAAAAAACAATTATGCTTCTTTTTATTTATTTTTACTTTGCCCAAAATTATCTTTTCTCTTTCGATGTATCCATCGGTTTATGACCGAATCCCCAGACCGAGGGGCGCTCATTGTACTGTTTATTCTATAGAAGTGTGCGTCCGGTAATATATACAATATTCTGTGCAAAGAATCCTCGCGTGTTATAACTTACTGAACCTTCCTCGAGTAACAAGCGCCGTCTGGCGAGTTGTCTGTGAACTACGAATGAAGGGCGGCGCGCCACGACAAAACAAACCACCTCTCCTTAACAACCCCCCCCCTTTTTTTTCTATTCACCCCAAAATAAAGAAACACAATCCGCCCGCGAGGATACAATGGCATCGTACCGTTGTATTGGTTTTTATTGCCTCTTATGCCCCATACTACCGGCACAAAAAGCTAGTAAAAGAGAAGACGAAATGCAAGCAAAGACGTGCCGACGGTGTGACGGTTCCATTCTAAAATAGCGACAGCGGAAAGCAGTAAGGGAAAATGATGTATACATGCACAGAAGATAACCGAGAAAAAGTCTATTCTATATCCTTACCAATACTCCGTTCACCCATTAACTGAGACTAGAACCATCGCCTTCAGCGCGAGCTTTCTGCCCTTGGTAACACATGTGTAAACACGAAGGCATGTGCAACCAAAGCACTGCGGAAGCCAGCGAGGTCGCGCTGAAGGGGAGCTTTTAGTCTCAGCTTAAGTGTGAACGGAGTATAAGGCGTGCCATATTCCATTCGTTGGCCTGGCGCGTACACTTCCAAACAAATTACCCCATTTTTTCCAGGTATGCTTGAGTGTCATCTTGGGATCTCTCCAGCTTATTGCTTATGCTAAACAGTTAAAGTGATAGCTTTATGTGAGAACCCTGAACGGACTCTCGCTCCTTGTGATGTATCGCGAGTAAGACCCCAGTTGGAGCCGCAGGTCGCTCGACTCGTTCATTTTAATCATGGCTCCCGACTGACCGAGACCCGTGCTCTTTCAAACCGTGCGCTCTCACCACGCGGGGACCGCGCGTTTCCCAACATGTCCCGCCATCTGCTATAGCATAAGCAGATACATCACATCTTCCCCTCACTTGCCCACCCGCGTTCCTGCCCGGGTGGGCATAGCCAGGTTCGGACACTTCGTGACCTTCTGCATTTATCGCTCAGCTGGTACCTCTTCGGCCTGAACGTCTAAGTCCCAGGCTGCTGAGGGTGTATCACTCGACCGACGCGCAACCAATAGCCTTGGTCGTATGTGGTCCATGTGCCGTCAGAACCTGTCCGTCTTCTGTCTGGATTATCCATGACCGCGAACCCAGGCGCTCTGTGATGGCCCCCGACATCCATGTTCGTTAACTTGGGAACTTCACAACCCATACGGATTGTCCTACCATAAACTGACGTCGATTTTCGGTTGTCGCTGGTACCTCGTCCTTGGGTACGCGAATCAGGCCCTCAAGTGGAGATGGCAACTCTCGTCCAAACGTCATCACCTCTGGTGTCTTGCCTGTCGCCGTGGGCACTGTGGTATGTTGCTTGTAGAGGAACCGTGGAAGAAAGCACTTGAATTCCTCCCTTTCTCTTTCAGCAAGCGCCTGCTTCTGCTGCTGCACCATCCGTTCCGCTTGACTGTTTGTTGCGGGGTGGTACGGCGCACTTGTGACCGCCAAAACTCCATTTAGGCGGTAAAATGTCTTTATCTTATTGGAAACAAAAGCCGACCCATTATCCGATGCCACTTTTCGTGGTACACCAAACGTCGCAAAAGCGTTGCGTAACTCGCTGATAGCGGATGCTGAAATCATACTCGAAATAGCACGTACTTCAAGCCATTTAGTGAGCGCATCCACAGTAACCAGGAACAGTTTTTCGTCCACCGGTCCCGCAAAGTCTACATGAAGGGTGTCCCACGGAGTCGACGGTCTTTCCAATGTTGGGCCGCTCCCTTTGGGTATTGCCTTCTGGTGTCGCTGACACGTGTCGCACTGGGCCACACAGTACTCAATCTTCTTGTCGATCCCCGGCCACCAGAGGTAATTTCGGGTGCAAGCCTTCATGGCGACGACTCCCCTGTGT
The DNA here is from genome assembly GCA_037355805.1 of Ixodes ricinus. Classification (NCBI taxonomy): domain Eukaryota; kingdom Metazoa; phylum Arthropoda; class Arachnida; order Ixodida; family Ixodidae; genus Ixodes; species Ixodes ricinus. Next base: position 59,718 of record JAZHYW010005287.1, on the reverse strand, counting down.
CCTGCAAGTGCCAAGGTAACGCCTCAGGTATCAAAGAAGTGGGAATTACGATGCGCGATCCCAAGATCAGGCAACCTCGGTGTATCGATAGTTCCATGGACTTCATCTTGTAGGCTGTGAAACGCTCGCCAGCCAGCTTCTTGACCTCTCCACTCTTGACTGCTTGTAGAACTTCAGAAAGCGTTGGGTCCACAGCAGTCTGGTCTGCAAGGTGTTTAGCTGTCCTGGGAGGCTTAGACAATGCTTCCAGCATATGAAGGCCCCCGGTGGTCGCGGTTCATGTTCACTCTCTCTTAATGGTAGTCTCCTCAACGCGTCTGCGTTTTGGTTGCGTTTCCCTGCTCTGTAGCCGAGTTCGTAGTCGTATGCACCTGATTTCACACACCATTGTGTCATGCACGGTGACAGAAGCGCTGGCACTGGAGCTTTCGGACCCATAATATCCGCAGCAAAGGCTGACGGCGGTGGTTACTGTCACGTGACGTCCAGCAAGATATCGGTGGAAACGTTGTATGGCAAACAGAATCGCCAGTCCTTCTCGATTCCATTGCGAATAGTTCCTTTCCGCGTCTCCCAAGGTTCTCGAGGTAAACATGATGGGAGCTTCGTTTCCGTCTTTATCTAGCTGCACTAAAACCGCTCCAACGCCTTACGGCGACGCGTCGCATGATACCACCAAGCCTTTCTCCTCGTCATAATGTGCAAACACCGTTTCCTGGGTAATGGCTTATTTCAATTGTTGAAAAGCTTCGCAGTGCCTTTTGTCCATTTCCAGGGGGCGCCGTTTTTGAGGAGAGCGTAGAGCCCCTTTGCAATGGCTGCTCGATTTGCTATAAATCGGTCATAGAATGCCAACAGGCCGAGAAACGACTGCAACGTTGTGCGATTCGTCGGCTCAGGCATCTCCTTGATGGCTTTGAGCTTGTCGTCGGTAGCAGGAATGACTGCCGCATCTATGAGGTGTCCGAGGTACCGCACTCGATCAACTGCGAAACGACACTTTTCCCTTTTGAGACGAAGGCCTGCTTGGTAAAGTCGCGATAGTACCGTATTGAGCCTTTCGAGATGTTGCGATGGTGGTGATCCGCTGATAATTACGTCGTCCAAGTATATTCCGATTCCAGGAATTCCTGCTAGCACTCTTCATAAATCGTTTAAAAATCGCCGGAGCTGCTGAAATACCAAAAGGCATCCTCTTGACCCTAAAACGTCCCTTTGTGGTGTTGATGGTCAACACGTTGGCAGTCTCAGCAGTCAGGCTCAGCTGTTGATAGGCCTCAGTGAGATCCAGAGTTGAAAACTCTGATCCGCCCTGGAGATTCGCTAGTATCTCGGAAATCGTAGGCATTAGGTACACCGCTGTCCTTGCTTCTTTATTGACCGTGCTACGGTAATCTCCACACAATCTGATAGTGCCATCTTTCTTCCGTACGACTACGACTGGCGTGGCCCACTCCGAGTGTTGAGTTGGTTCGAGGATGCCTTGATTTTGGAGCATCTGAATTTCGGCCTCCACTGCTGTCCGCATCGCGAAAGGCTCCGGTCATGCCTTGAGAAAATGTGGCTTGGCATGTTCTTTCAACTCCAGGTGCACAGGTGGGCCATTGTGTCCGGTGATCTTGCAGTCGAAGACTTTGCCGTGTGCGCTTGGAGCCCTTGCAACGTTGGCGTTGGCGTCCACATGGTGTATTCCGCTCACTCGGATTCTTAGTGCGTTGAACCAGTTCCTTCCTAGCAGGTTGCAGCACCTTCCTCGCGTCACTAGCAGAGGTAGTACGTAGTCCTTGGACTTGTGTCGTACCTTGACATTGGGTGCGCCGAGCACTTCCACTCCTTCGCCTGACCATGTGTGTTGGGTCACATCTTCTTGGTCTAGCCTCGGAGGGTGTTTTGGCCACATCTGACATTATGTTTCCTCGCTGATGATGGTGCAGGCCGCTCCCGAGTCCACCTCAAAATCCATGACTCGATTTTTAATCTTGAGCTTAATCATGAACTTGGGTGATGTACTTGATGCTCGCACAGCATTAAGCTCGTATAGATCTGCCGAAGTACCAGGGGAATCATCCTCGGTTTCAGATGCATGATCTTCTTTTTCGATGATATATGTGGAATGCGGGTATTTCTTGAGTCTTGTCCTCGCGAAGCAAGCCTTTTCAGTGTGGCCCGTTCTGTGACACAAATTACATCGCGCGTTGCGGAATCTGCAGGAAGCAGATGACTGCTGTTCCTGGCACCTGTAACACCTGGTCGATTCAGATGTTCTCCTTTCCTTTATGTCTCTTTTTTTAAGTGTTGTCTTGTCTTTCCAGACTTCGTGAATTTCGGACTTCTCTGCTTTTATGGGTCCGAAAGCAGAAAGGGTGGTACGGCGCTCTTGTGGCTTTGTCGACTGCAGCTGAAAGTCCAGTGATACAGCCTCAGTAGCCTGGGGCTTAGACGTTCAGGCCGTAGAGGTACCAGCTGAAGCGATAAGTGCAGAAGGTCACGAAGTGTCCGAACCTGTGGCTATGCATCCCCCGGGCAGGAACGCGGGAGCGAAGACCGCCCACAAAATACGGGATCACAGCCAAGTGAGGGGAAGATGTGATGTATCTGCTTATGCTATAGCAGATGTCGGGACATGTTGGGAAGCGCGCGGTCCCCGCATGGTGATAACGCGCGGTTTGAAAGAGCACGGGATTTGGTCAGTCGGGAGCCATGATTAAAACGAACGAGTCGAGCGACTAACGGCTGCAACTGGGGTCTTACTCGCGAAACATCACACTCCTGTTGGTGGCACTGTCGCAAGGCTACGGGAAAGAGTGACAGCAACGAAGCGAAGCTGTGTGTCCGATGTCCTAGCGCGGGCGACCAATGGCGCTGTGTCGGGCGGAGAGCGGAAGAGGAAGATGAGAGGTGCGATAACACTCCCCGTTCCGCACCCCCTTTTTTCCACCCCTCCGCTATGTAGAAACAGGGGCTGCCTTCTAGGGTGGGAACTGTATACGACAGTTTGCTATTTAGCCCCATGTTCCAGGAAAAAGAAACCGACCTCCGGATAACCAGAAGTCATGCTTTTTGTTTAAGTCTCGTAAAAATATTAGGCGCTGGATAAAATTAACCATCTGCTTACAGTCCTTATTTCGAACTCATCAATGGGTGAACTCCGCCCATTGGAAACCACGTTAAAAGAGCGAAAACACGCATCTGATCTAGACACACCAACGTCTCCTTCCGCAAGATGAGGTCCGTCGGCTATGGCCACAGTCACCATGGCAGTAAAACGTTTTCTGGATAGACGCACAGGTGAACACAGGTTCTGAAGTCAGCAACAGGCAGCGCCATTTTCCGGATGTCGTCATGCTAATAGAGAGATTTGGTAGATCGTTTTGACGCCATGCTACGTTTGACGCAAGAGCGACGACGACGCTACTGCGCATGTTCAATGCTAGCGGATAATTAGCGGAACTACGGAAGCTAGCGGAGGCGCGCTATTTTACGACAGTTGAGAGAAAAGCAGCGTGCGTAGCGCGACGCCCCTAGCGTGGGTCTTGCGAGAACGAGTCTTGGCGAGACTAGGGAGAGCCAGCAAGAGGGCCGTCACGCCGCGCCTGTCCGGTCTGTCCGCTTCGCGATCACGGTTCTAAGGGTCGTATTATATCTTGCTGCTGCGAGAAGTAGCCGCGACAAAGCCGTTCCATGACTGCAACAAATAACGATTTATGGCGGACATGCTAAATACAGCCACGGTGGAAAAATAAGCTTCGCAATTCGTGGTGCTGTGAGCAAAGGGTGCGGCGTCCTGCCCGGCCGCTTTTGTCATGAGCACTGAACCGACCAAAGAGAGAGCGAGCGAGCGGATGTGAAGGAGTTCCGTGGCGTTTTATTTTTGGTGAACAGTGGGGAAGATGAAAGAAAGGTCGATCGCAACGACACAACATAAGAGCTACGGTCGTCTGACTCATGTCGGATTGGCTTGGACAGCTTGACTGTCAGTTGAATTCAATTACAAACATAATGATCATTTATTTAAAAAAGAAGCAAAGATTAGCACTTTATTCGATAAAGAAAGAATATTCTATTAAGATAGCAACGTTAATAAAAAATAATGCAAAAAATGCTTTACAAACTTTGGTTTTACGCAAGCCTTAGTGTCTTAAAGAACCGCTAGTGGCGTTGCGTTAGCTCTCATAATGGTGTAATGTGTTGCGGATGGCGAACGTTTCTACTACAACCTCAAATGGCGGTTCCGCTACGCTACACATCGCGGAGGACGTAGCGGATTGCGGATAGCGTAGCGAGAGTGACTGAACGATCTACTGAAACACTTCAATGTCAACGCGGACACGCTAGCTTAGAGCTCCAAGCTAGTCTTCTAAGCCGACCACTCTTCACGTCTCCGGCGCTCACTTCGCTCTGCTTTGTTCGGGAAAAATAAAAATGAAAATAAATAATATCAGGCCCGAACTTGCACCAAGCGTTGTGAGAACCACCAACGGTTGTCCAGGCGAGTACTTCCTATATACTTTCAGGGTCGATCACCGCACCGGCACGTCCGCCTTTGGCTGGCGTTGCCGCATTGACCCTTGCAGACGGTATTCGGAAAACGGCGTCGGCCGCTGCTGATTTCAGGTAATGCGCTCAGGTATGCGTTCATAGAAGGGACACTTTGTTGCCATGGTGAAGGTGGCCATAGCAGACGGACTGGATTTAACGGGAAGAGAGGGCAATGTGGCGTGATCAGGTGCGCGCTTGGGCACTTTCGCCGTGCATTCGAATACACGAAACGTGAAAAAAAAGTGCGAATTAAGAATTTAACGGTCTTATATGAAAAGCATATTATTAGCTAAATGTTTGAAGTATTTATTTTACGACAACAAAGGACTCAACTACCGATGTGCTGTGCGTCGTTCTATACTCGGGATCCACCTTATGTGGCTATGCATTCAAAAGTACGGGGACGCATGGACGAACAATTAAACTTTCGCAAGGGTATTCCTCGTCGAAAATGGCAATGAAAGTTGGCCACGCGTATTGGGCAACTGCACCTTCACTGCATTTAACAAAACGTCTTAGCCCTGCAATTTTTTTTTAAATATGCGACAGCTTTTTTTTTGTTTGAGTGAATTCCAAACATGCCTGTCACCTACGTTCACTGCATGAATGTAGTTGTATAGAAAACGCGGGTGGCCGGCCTTTCCGACCGGTTCAGGTCGAGACCACCTAAAATAGTCGAGGCCTTCGAACATCCTCCTCTGCCTCTGTATAACGTTATCACCCTCGGATGGCACCAACTCACGAATTGAACCCGAACCCGATGCCGAGCGTCGTTCGACGCGTTCACTGGACACGAGGCTGTGCCGAGCACCGACGTAGCACTCGTATCCAACCTGCGTCTGCGCTCGGTCTTTCTGTGAGGACATCAAAATTTTAGCGCACAGGCTTCGATTGTTCTGGCAATTGTAGCTCAAATTCATTCAGAGTTTCGTACTATCCGTAGCCCATGACGACACTCAAATGTCGCCCAGACAAAATGATATCGGAAAACGGGCCAATCGCCCGACAGCACAGGCCTCTCTGATTTCCCTCGTGGAATGGCAACACCTGATGAGCGCTTCGTTTCGTCCCGAATAGCATCCTTAAACCACGAGGACGATTGTGTGTAGACGCAGGGCTTAAACTGTTTATACATCAAACAAAAGACAGTCTGCAGACACTGTCTGATGCACGTTTCTTTCTTTTTTTGTCTGACGACGATCAGATTGGTCACACAAAAACTGCCTTTAGGCATCATGTTCCAAGCATACATATTTGTACGAAGCTAACGTGCTTCAAACATGCGTGAGGCTTGTCCGCAGATAATTTTGGCGATGTATGAGCAGTGCGACTAACTCTTACTAGTTTACACACCCACGTCCCACGTGATTCTATATACTCGGTCTGCGAGCCGTAATCTGCGAAGGCACACCACTATAGAGCAGATAACTCTCAACGTTCAGAACATTGCGCAGAATTTACCCGATTGAAAAAGGCGATGGAGTTCCTCTTGATGAAACGAAACCTTGGATTTTGTTAGGTTGTTTATCATGTCCGCATACGCGCGAGCATCGAATTTTTCCTGATAATCCCTCCTCGTTGCTCGAGATGCCGCGCTTGCCATCCTCTCCCAAGTGGTGACTCCTGAAAGTAAACATTCCTTGCGTAAAATATATATGTTTTTTCACGACGCCAGGGACATAATGCACAACATCAATGTCAGAATGAAAACAAATATATATATATATATCTTACCCTGTTAGCCCGAGTACTGGTCATTGGCACACGCATACTGATCAGTGTCGATATATACGAGCACAGGGCTCATCCATCGTACAAAAGGCACAGTGTCCGCAGCAGACTCGATGACGGAATCATACAGATGGGCACGCCTCAAGCTACTTCGATCCCTCCTCGTGCATTCGTCTGTATCGAACGTGCCTACAGACAGTTTCTGTTTGACCAGTCACAGATATCCTCAGCGTCAACTATTTCGTGCCACGTCGCCAAAGCTAATCTTGCCTACACACTGCAGCTGCAGCTTCCAATTTTCACCGCTTCCACCTTTGACAGTGCGAGCGCTGGGGCACTGCGGAAACTACGCTGGCCTCGGCATCGTATATAGGCCAAAATAGCTGATGTCAACCTTTGCCAACAGGTGACTCCGCCTCCACGGAAAAGTTTGAACGTCGTGCAATGGTTGTCTTCCAGCCGTTTACACGACTGCTGACGTGGACTGAAAAGCTGTCATTCGGGGCGTTCGGAGTCAGGCTCCGTTGTTGTACGCGCAAAAACAAACGTGGCAGCGTAGTGACGGCCTTTGGCGACTCGAATAACGAACAGGCTAGCTTATATCTGAAACAACCCACCGCAGAGCGTGGCCAGTTAAGATTATGAGTCGATTCTTATCGTGGCGGATTATGTGACGGACGTGAACATAACATCTCTCGGTTGATTTGCCTACTGCGACGTTTGGACTACAGTGCTTAGGACGCTTCATTAGCGACTGATGAATTTTGCTTCGAAAGTTAGCGACGCCACGTCAATGTCGCGTCGCGATCGGTTGCCGCCTTGCGGAACGCAAAACTTGGTTGGAAGATATCGGTCCCGAATCGGTCGCCAAAAACGGCTTATGGTCGAAATGTCCAACAGGTACCATATTTACTCGATCAATAGCCGCACTGTTTATGAAGAAAACCTGAAGGTTCGCTTTTTCCGCGGAGCACGCAGATAGCCAATCACCGCGAGCAACAGCAGGATTCCAGCTGTTTACAAGACAGCGATAAAGTCTTCGTGCGAAGATACCATCTGTGAAAATTGCATTTGTATGGACAATCGTGTTCTCGATCTGGTTATTCGCTATCTTATTTATGCGCAACGCAATGATTGGCCGTATATGTGTACTGTGGGAAAGTAGACGCAAGGGACGCATTCATAAATAATGCGTCCATTACTCGAGTAAATACGGTACGTGACAGGCGCGTTAAAATGTCCATCGAGGAAAAGGTCCAATCGGGTCAAAATGTCCATCGAAAGAAAATGTTCATCGAGTCATAATGTCCAAGCAAGTCAAAATGTCATACGAAGCAAAAATCTCCATCGAGACAAAATGTCCATCCGGGTCAGAATGTCCATCGATACAAGGTGTAAAACTACCCAAATGTCCACCTAGTCAAAATGTCCAGCGAGCCAATGTATGCATTTAGGTCGAAATATCCAAAAAGGTTATACCATTACTGTCTAGGCCGAACTAAGTAAACAGAACAAATGCTAAACCTACTCGTGACACTTTTTGTATTTTTCTGAATTCTCGTGGATTGTTTTGCACTAGTTTCGATTTGCTCAAATAGCGCTTTGCACGCGACCGCGTGCAAACAGCTATTTGTATTAAAGTTTGAGTTCGAAAAGTTACTGCTGCCAACTACATGTGCAGCGTGTGGAACTATGCTCGTCCTGTGAGCATTGCTGCCTGGGTAATTTTGCGTAAAGATTATTAGAGAGCACAACCCGCCCGTTGGAACAAGAGAAGCGGAGTTGAAAATAATATATTTTTTAATTCTAAACTTCGGTAACTGTTTTTATCGTATCATCAAGTTTACAAAAGGTATGGTGTTCACTAAGATCAAATAAAAATATAGAGTTAAGTGCCGCTCGTAAAAAAAGAATATGTCAACGATGTGAAAGTTTATAATTCTGCAAGTGATCAGATAATGAATGCTATATAATGAGCGCATCAGTACCATGTTTGAATCGTCTACAAATGTCTGTGTCAGGACCCGTCAAAACATGAATCAACGAGACAAAATGTACATCGAGTCAAATTGCCTAAACAAGTGAAAATGTCCAGAGAGACAAGATCTCCATACAGGTCAAAAAGTCCAGCAAGACAATTGAGTCACAATATCCACAAAAAAATGACCGCATCTCCACGTTGTGAATGATGTTGATTGGGGCGAAGCTCTGGGGGTGCTGATGATACTGATTTTATTGTTCATAGGTAGTGCTAATGGTGCTGATTTTTTTTATTGCTCATAGGTAGTGCTGAGTTCCGGGTTGCGTTTCGACTTCATTATTACTGCTTTATGGTCGGTGAAATGCAGAGCCAGTGGTTCTTCTAGAGGATCAGCTAGGATCCGCTAGAAGCCGTGGGAACGCATCTTTACCGCTTAAGTCAACGGTCCATGTCAGAAAGGAAATGTGTGATATGGAACGTGGTTATATACGCATTTGAGCATTTGACCGCAGCGTCCTGTCGTCTATAAACGTTGAGCCAATGCTTGCAAAGTTCAACGGGATTCTATACGCATTTTACCGCAGCGCCCTCTATTGTATAGACGTTGAGCGGCTACATGCAACGTTTCATCCATGACAGAGACCCCAGCCCTTGAGTTACTGCCACATCTCAGAGCCCACTACCCGTCCCACAGTCGTGGCCGAGTGGTTAATGCGATGGACTAGAAATCCATTGGGGTCTCCCCGCACAGGTTCGAATCTTGTTGACTACGCAAACATTTTTTCTTTTTATGTGAGCACGGACGCCGAAAGGACGGAAGGACGGACGGACGGACGGACAAGGCTAGACCCTAGGGAGCTTCGCCCCTAATATTGGACATTTTGTCTAGATGAACATTTTGAAGTGTAATCGGCAATAACGAGTTTCATGCTTACGATCACAGCCGCTTTGCTCCTATAAAACGCCGATCCGCTTCACGGTTGCTGATCCGCTTCCAAGGTAAACGGGTCATACCTGTTTGCTAGGAGCACTTAGCAATTTCCACTTTAGGCTTACTTTAACTGACAAAACATGCTCTTTGCACTCTGATGTTCTTATTTCCAAGCTGCATGAAACTTGTCCTTCTAACGCCTCACGTGCTAGCTGGAAGCAGGGGAAAAGATGGATGTTTCACGTTGGTTGGTGAATGACAAGGTTCTCCCATGGTTGGCATCAATTATACTTAACGTTAAAATTATCAACGTGCAGGCGACCTGGTCCGTATTAATTGTGATGTTTTAACCCTTAGACTTGGAAGAAAACTTGAAGACATAATAGAAGAAAAGAAGGTGACAGACAAGCGTCTCATTGTTACACTTGTCTGCCACCTTTCTTCGGTTTCTTCTAATATATCTTCGAGTTTCCTTCTCAGCCTCAAGATTTAAACATCATGATTAATCCTTAACGTTATAATTAAAAAATAAAATACAACAGGCAATCTCGCCGACATACGTACACTGTAATATTCGTTGTGCTGCGTCCAATCTACAATGTCTGCCAGCACATCCCTAAAAAACAAATACTGAGGGCACAGAAGAGAGTTCTTGGGCAGTCATTCTTTCTTCTTTTTGTTTTCTTGTCAAAATTTTAACTCTAAAAACAACCTACTTTCCCTCAAACGTGGAAACCAAATATTTTCCTCGTCAAATTGTAGAGCATAGTAGAAAGCAATAATTTTGTTCAATTAAAATGGGACCATCGGGCGGCAGAAAAAAAAAGTTCATTACATTTTTAAATTTGTTTTAGCGTAGCGAGTTTTGCAATTTTTACATAAAAATCGCTCGTGGGGCCACTTGACTGGCTAATTGGACGATTTGATTGACTATACACACGATGACGTAATATATCTAACGTAGATGTTAATGCAACGAGAGTCGTAAGCTTCAAAAACGTACTTTCTTAGCAAAAAACAAAAAGCGAAAAAACGGCTGTATTTGCTCTTTATTTATCAAATATGTAGTTTAGACATATAACTATGCTTTAAACATACACCCTCAAATTGGAGCCAATCAAGCAGCTTCAAAAGTTCATCGTCACGACTCGCGTCCTCTTTTGTACATTTGCTGGCACCGGCTAAACAACTCACGCTCAGAAAAAAGCGCAAGCTCGCTGCGCATTCAGTGGTTTCCAAACGTACAGAGGATGACGAGAGTCGTGACGGTGCACTTTTCACGCCGCTTGATTGGCTACATGGGATCGTAGCGTTGGCTGTGCTATCGGACATAGGGTGACCACCTTCCTGCTAGCGAGATGCGGGACACGGGGGGCAGAGGGGGGGGGGGGGGGGGGGGGTTGGAGGAAATTTATTAACACGCACGTAATAAACCGAGGCCCTGCAAACACATTTATTATCCTGTGCTGTTTATACACCTGCTAATTGTATTGCAACAATTAAGATCAAATAATTTTCACTCCCAGTGATATATGATATTTATACCAAATATTATACAATCTGTCGAAGTTGAAAACATAAAAATCGACGGTATCATAACTCAATGCATCAAATGGAAATAAGAAACAGTAAATATTTTTCGGGTTATTATTTCCTGCCAACGCTTACTTTTATCAACATGGTCCTACTTAAAATTTTAACATTATGTTCTTTTTCGACCGTTGTGAATGTGGCTGTCTTCACCAAAAAAAGAAATATCCACACACAGCGATTTGAAAATAATTATAATATTTTATATTTAAAGTATTGGCGAGCGATTTTTCTTACAATATTTTGCCACTAAGAAGAGAGGCACAACGGCGCATGCGCGTCGGTTACCTCCTGCAATAACGACGGTCGCTTCCCGCAATGCTTGGATAGAAAATGGTGTACCATTTCGATTCGCACGATTACCAGCGACCTCCGCGCTTCCCCGTGCACCGCTGTTCGACAGTACCATGAGTCGCAGAGTGTATTTTACGACGGCGTGAAATGCGGGACATTTTGAAGATTTTGGAACTTCTCGCGGGACGCGAGCCCTCAATGCGGGACAGTCCCGCGAGTTGCGGGACGGGTGGTCACCCTAATCGGACATAATCTGAAACGGATCATAAAGTGAATAGCTACATTCACAGAAAGCACAAGAGCGGAATGGTGAAGCCCGGTGTTATACGAGAAGGGAAATCAGCTCACCGATGTCAAAAGGGATCGCAGTGTCGCTGAGTTTTCCTGCGTAACCTGGCGAGCTGCACGATTTCCCGGCCGCGTTTTATGCATGTACCACCCGAGCTGCCGGATCAAAGGGCTGCATTCGTTCGTTCATTGCACTGGGAAGAAAGCGCCCTTGACACGCGCCGGATGTATGGAGCGGGGAGGTGCGCAAGAGGCGCCACGAACTTCGGCTCCGTGAGTTCAAGGTGACGCAGCCCTCGTTGCTGCACCGAGCCGTCCACAGAAAAAAAAACTATTAGCTTTTTGTAAGCGGAGTACAGCTGTAGCGGACATTGCCAGGAGTACGCAGCTGTAGCCTTCCCAAGCGAGGCGTACCAAACACGTGAAGTTATCACATGAGGTCACTTTTATGACGAATTTGATGTAGGGATCATTTTCCGCTTGGAAAGCTGGATAGATAGCGCTATACTTCGTTTGAGCTTGGGTCCGGACGCAGCCGATGCTACGAGCGCGAGCGTGTGGCCCTGAACAGTGCTTGCATTGCACGAGCGCGCGTGCTTGGCAGGGACGCTGAAAGCCTGGAGCTCGCGCTTGTAGCATCGCCTGCGTATGGACCCAAGCTGAAACGAGGTATAGCTGTCCCCTCGGACGCGCCGCGCTCATCCTAGCCCACGTACCATCTATACTCGGTTTCATACTTAGCGTGCAACGCTGTCAAAGCTACTGGCGCGAGCGTGGGGCTTGATATCGTTGATCATTTGCACGCGTTCTCGCGCAAACAAAACCATAGATGAAGCCACGCGCTCGCGCCAGTAGCTTTGACAGCGTTGCACGCTAAGTATGAAACAGAGTATAGTCAGATACCCACAACACACGAGGAGCGGACAAGTTCGCATTCACGACAACAACACCGTGAGAAAAGTTTAGATTCGCTACTGGGTGATGTCAGATAAGATCGACCAAATGGTGGCTGGTCGACAGTTTTAAATCAACTGATGTTTTTATATACTATTGTCTAGTGTCTGGTATGAACGAATCCAAATTTAGTTTTTACCAGAAAAAACATTTGGGGTCAGGAAAAATGGAAGGGGCACGTTTGAGGGCGAATAACTAAACCTATAACATTAGGAGAATTTTAATACTTTTTAGGCAAAAACTATGTGTACAGCTTGCTTGTAATATAAAGTAATAATATTTATTTAAATTTTATTTATTTTTCTAAAAAATTCCGAACATGCCTGCTCGAACAACAAATGACAAAATTTGGAGGCTTGTATCTCATGAAATAAGTTAATCACTATTATATAATTTGCAGATGGCATTCTACTTATATATGGCCAATATCTATAAAAATAAATAAGTTATATGAGTGGTACGATAGTCAAGACATATGTAGGCAAACACGGGAAAAAAGTCAAACAACGAAAAGTTCCGATGCAAATAAAGAAAAAACACCTTCGATTTTTTTTTAAATTTGGGTACCTTGTTATTATCTGTTTCGGCATTCATTTCTCTTAAAAACATGTTGCATTATTTTATTGTGAAAGAAGAAACAACTCCCCAAAGTAGGGTCCTCCTTCAAAGCCTACACTTTGCAGTGCCCTATGCAAGAAGTGACTGTGAGTTCCAGTTTCATAAAACTAACACACATCTTCTATATATTTTTATTCAAATGAGGCCATTGATAACTATAGAAATCGTTCAAACACTAAAAGTGAGGAGAAACTACTGAGTACAAAGAGCTATCATATTGCGAACTAGTGATCCGAGAAAAGATCCTGCTGCCATCTGCCACTGGGAACTTTGTTTACTTTATATTCCTACGGCACTTAATGCTCCTCTCTCTTACACTGTATCTCCATCTCTCTCTCTATATATATCCCTGACCGATATCTAGAATAAAAGCATAATCAAGCATTCCCTTTTGCGTGATAGTGTTCTGTGGCTAGCAACAATCATTTCCTCGCGAAGATCACGATTATGGCGCAATAGTTGACGGAAGTAGCAGTCGACACTCGTCGCCAGTCCTGGCAAAACGGCCGATACAATCTTTTTTCGCCTTTCCCCGTTCGCTGTCAAGGATGAGGGGATTCACTTCAAGCAGCAAAATATGGCCGCCGATGCCTGTTTACTGGGCAGTCGTGCCAGTCGTCATCCCACTCGCTGGCTTCGCGGGCCGTAATATCAGGCACAAAGAGGCACACCGACAGAGAGCAGAACCCATAAATACTCGAGCCCCGCCTAAATACAATAAAGCGTAAACACTGTCACCATGTTAAGCTAGGAAAGGTTAACATGGCAACAGTGTTTACGTTTTAGGTAAGGAAAAGCATATGGCGTGTGGTATGTGCCGGATCCTTACATGAGGTGCAAGGTGAGCCCTGAGAACGTGTCTTCTGCATAGAGTACTTCACGAAAGACTTGCTACAATGTTCGCGCCAAAGTCCCAGCCAGAAGGACGTCATCTCTGTCATGATCAACAGAGAGAAAACGTTCGTGCCAAAGCGCTTCCTTACACGCTCAATCCGAGAGGAATTTCGTGTATACAAAGACAAGCATCCTGATTCGGGCGTTGGGATAACGAAACTTCATTCCTTGCGCCTTAGATGGGTCAAATGTATTCCACACCAGGAAGTGTGCATTTGTATGCGCTGCGCCAATTATTACCTTTGTATTGCCGCTGTAGAGAACGTTACAGACTCAACATTCAACACTGGTGAAATGAACTCAGCATTTCTGTGCGACCCACTAACAAGTCTGTGTCTTTAAGGAGGCTGTGATCACTGCCCAAAAGGACAGTCTTTTACACTCGAGGAACTTCATATCCCAGAGGATAAAAAGATTGTGCTTACAACATAAAAATCCGGCGACATTATGGAAACAAAAATTGAATGTTGAGACTTTTCTAAAAGTCGTTCAAGTAGCGGTTGAAAGTTGGATATTTCACAACCATATCAGACAAACGCAACGTAAAGCGATCTATGATGAAAAGCGGCTGGATGCAACGCGGGAGCATTGTCTTTCATTTTGACTTTGCTGAAAACTGGACCATCGTGCTTCCTGACAAAGTTAATGCATACCACTGAAGAAAAAAAGTTACAATATTTACATGTGTAGTGACGACAAGAAAATCTATAAACAGCGTTGCTATCATCAGTGAGGACCTGTGTGACGACGTCGCTCTCACGTGCTTGACTCTAGGAAAAGTGAAAGAGTGGGTTGAAGACAACGTTGCGGTATACTCGCACGTGACGTACGTAAGTGACGGGGCCGCCAGTCATTTTAAGAATCGCTACCAGCTTCACCAGTTTGCACAGAATGGTTGCCCACAAGCCCAGTGGTTATTTTCTGCATCTGGACATGGGAAAATTCATGCGACGGAGTTGGCGGACTCGTGAAGCACCAGGCGACGCTGAACAACCTGGGAGTACGCTCAATAGACGTAATTCAGACGGCCGGAACAATGGTGCGTGTTCTATTTGATAAACTGGGCGCATCTTGCGTATCCGGACGAAAATAAGTTTGTTCGGTATCATCAAAAAAAAAAGAAAAGAAGAGTGGCTGACGGTGCGCGCCTTTCCTGGCATTCAGTCTTGGCACGCGTGGCGGCTGTGCAAGTCGTCAACAGAAGGAGCCTGTGACATATATTGTCACGAATGACAAGTGATGAGGCGGCGAATGACTGAGTAAACTGAATGTTTAATGAGGCGAACTTGTGCCCAAAAATAAAGAAGGAAACAAAAGATAACAGTAGAGCGTCGCGGGCGTCGAAAGCGGCGAAGCAGCAGGATCGAACGCTGAGGCGAAACTGACTCCGCTCGCCATGCGGAGTCCCATGTACCCTCGTGGGTTTCTGGATCATTCTAAGTAGAACTTTCGGTGCGTAGAACATTTGGTGCGTAGAACATTCGGAACTCGATCAGACGAGACTGTTCTCGAAATTACGAGAAGGCCAAGTTGAAAGAATAAATAAAAGCACAGTTTCCTGACTGGAATCGAACACTGGCTTCCTGGGTGAAAGGCAAGCGCGATAACCGTTAAGCCACGAGCGCGCTGCCTGCTTGTACAGCTGCGCTCGCGGCAATATGTAGCACGGACAGTCGGATCTGGTTACAATAAACGTTATTAAATGGGTACATCGAAGAAAGTCTTAGTATAAAGTGCCTAATTTGATGCCCCAAGGACTACTCATTTTGAAGGCAGGAACATCTTATAAATTATCACAGTTTTCTTCGCGGGGTATTTAACCTACTATTTTACTTGGTGATAGATTATAATCTTTACCTGGTCACCATATGAGAATCACGAAACGTTATCCTCGCGCAGAATAAAATATCTCGGCTTGCTGCGATTTATTCGTTCACCGAGAGTATCGAAGCTCTTACAGTCCGGCGCGGTGGCACCGCTCACCTGAAATGGTTTGTCCCCGGAAATACATAACTAACCTAGGCAATCTTAGTATTCTGTCTTTATTTTTGTGTGTGGAAGTAAAGTTGTTTGTTTTATTTTAAATATAAATTATACCGGAAAGTAAAATTTCACACTCCATCATCTTTTCTCGAATCACTAGTCTCTAATATGATACTTTTTTGTACGCTGTGTGTAAAATGCTGTATATAGTTTCTCCTCACTTTTAGTGTTTGACCGATTTCTCTAGTTGTCAGTGACCTCATCTGAATAAAAATATATAAAATAAGTGTGTTAGTTTCCTGAAACTGGAACTCAGAGTCACTTCTCGTATTGGGCACTGCGAAGTGTAGGCTTTGAAAAAGGAGCCTACTTTGGGGAGTTGTGTCTTACTTCTCAATACAATAATTCAACATGCTTTTAATAGAAATGAATCCCGAAATAAAGTAAGACAGTGTACCCAAATTTCAAACAAAAAATCGAAGGTGGTGTTGTTTTTTTATTTGCATCGGAATTTTTCTTTGTTATATTTTTTTCCATGTTTGTCTAAATATATCATTACTATCGTATCACTCAGATACCTTATTTATTTTTCTAAATTCTAGCCACATATAAGTAGAATACTACCTGCAATTTATATGATAATGATTAAATTATTTCATGAGATACAGGCCTCCAAATTTTGCCATTTGTCGTTCGAGTAGCCATGTTTGGCAATTTTTAGAAAAATAAATAAATTTTAAATAAATATGATTACTATATATTTAAAGCAAGCTGTACTCGGAGATTGTTTTTAAAAACTATTAGAATTCTTCTAATTTTATCCTTATAGTTATTCACTTTCGAACGTGCCCCTTCCATCAGTGCGCGTTAATGTAACTGTCCACCTCTTCATGCCTTACGATTTTTCCTGTCCCCAAATTTTTTTTCTGGTCAAGACTCAGTGTGGATTTGTTTATAGCAGACACTAGACAATGGTATATAAAAACATCAGTTGATTTAAAAATGTCGACCAGCCACCCTTCGGTCGCTCTTATCTGAAATCACCCTACTACAATATATAAGGGCAGTACATAGTCATGCATGTATTTACGTTCCCTTTCACCCTTACTTTTCTTTTCTCTCTCCTCTTCTTTTTTACTTTTAACCCCTCTCCCCATCACCCTTACCCCGCAGCCCAGTGTGGACCCGATGTCTCCAGTTCAAGACAACCGGCCTCTATCCCTTTCCGTTCTATAAAATATGTTTGAATGAGTGAGCGAATGCTCGCTTGGGTGCACATGCTTTATATTATGTCGCGTCGTACGGCGAGTTGTGAGAACTTGTATGCATACAAGTATTAAAAGTGAGCACGCCATAAATTCCTTTCAAACCAGCACTCCTTGACTTTATTGACACTTGCGTATTCCGACGGCGGACAAATCTTAAGGAATATTCACACGGCAGCCAAATCTTAGGAACCCAGTTTGCGGATGGGAGAAATCTGCATATCACGTGTCCTTGACCTCATTACGGACAAGTCCGCAGGTCCGCGGTAAGTCCGCGGACCTGGCGTTAAATCCCATGCTTACCGTGAATCCAAGTGAGGACTACGAGTCCGAGCTCGAAGCTTCGGTTGCTGCATTCGCTGCACGTGTTACCAAACAAGATCAGCAACGCTTAAAGTCGTAACCTTGAGCCCGTAGGCTTCCCTGCACTCCAAGCTAAGAAAGTACCATCACGCAGTGCACGTAGAACTCGATTTTCACCCAGTTAGCGTCTGGCCATTCTGCCAGTGAAGGAGACAAAGATAAAGAGCCCCAGTGACGAAACGGCGTTCTTTCTCTAATTTTACTCTTCCTCCAATACGGTCTGTACCAACACAACGACATAAAATGTCAACTCTAGCCTCAACGAAAACACGTAGCGGCGCTTCTGCCGGTATGTGCTTTAGATCGCGGTGGAAAAGAAAATTGGGTTGTAGGTATGTTTATACAGCCTTGAAGTTGTGTTTTCCTCAACGGGCGCGGGCGACTTGTCTCTCTGCTGTCTATGATCAATTTAGCCAGTGGAGTACAATCGCTAGCATGGGGTCTTTAACGTGCACCACGCAGTAGGGAAACACGACCCCACGCCGTTACGATGCTCATCCAGATCGAAACGGGCAGGGGCAGGGATTGAACTCAGGATCCTGGGTTCTTTAGCACGAGCTTTCACTCCACGTGCTCCCAGCTTGTGTGTTAATAAAAAAGCTCGAGGTACACCTAAGCATTTCTTATGAGTTGTGAATGCGAAAGCATGCAAGCCGCTCGTCCGCTCCCTTTGTCGTCTGCTCGTCCGATCCCTTTGTCTTCATGCAGCGTACTAGCGCGCGCGCGCTTCGGGATCTCGGAGGCCATGGCGCAGCGGCCAATGGGAGCCCCGTCGACGCGCGCAAGCCAATGGAGCCGAAGGCGAATCGCGGAAACTATAGAGCCGTTTTCGCTCTTCAAACAGTGGACGTCAGCTCGCTCCACAAGACAGTTAATGCTTTCGCCTTAAAACAAAGCAAAAAACAAAAACCCGCTGACTTCTTCGTGTGAACCGCACAGTTCTATTTAACGACCTATATTTGTCTAATATTAAAAAGAAATACAACGAAAAGCATGAAGATGTTTTGAACAAAAAAAAAAAGGCGACGCATCTTCAGAACGCAGCACCGCCAGCGCGCCCTGAAGGTGCCCTGAAGACCTTGTCATGATGACGCTCTAAATATTTCGGCTTTTTGATCGCTCGAGTAGGTCATGTTTTACTGACATGCGATGTAGACGCCGAGTGAAGCTGCTAACACTAGTAAATGTGAGGCACGTTTCGAAACGGAGTCGCGCTTCATCAAGGCAACAATGTTGGGAAGAGCATGTGCACAACATAAACGTTGCCTCGGAAAAAGAGAGAATGTAAAAATTAGTCGGAAACGAATTTAGCAGCTGTTCTTGATAGAATAACGGACAAGAAAGGGTTCATGATAGCCTAGGCAATAAAGACGGCACGGGACACTAAAAGAGGGAAATGCCTACGCGGTTCTCGTCCTGCAATTATTACTTACTGAGGCCCTTTACATTCTGGTGCGTGCACATAACACCACCAGTGTTTTGTGATGGCACTCGACTGCAGAGTTCGGTATTGCAACCCAGTGGCAGAGAATAATATTGCCACCCAATGAGAAAAATGGAATGCTAGTCATCATTTCTAGCCCGCGTAAACAAAGTCAGTGCGAGGAAATATTTGGTTTTACTCGTTGTCACACCAAGAAAAAATAAAATTTTCCGCACTACTCAAGTGCTGCGCGATGTAGTTCTTTTAAGATCTGGTTATCAAAGGAAAAAACAATGCTACTATCGAATTTTGAAAAGTGTACGACTCTATAGGATAACATAAAGCTAATCAGAGGTGCACCTTCATTTATTTTAAATTAACACTTGAAATGGAAAATAGTAATATTCTACTAGGAGCCGGACTTTTTTCAGTAGAAAGGGGGAGGAATGGGACAGTTTTCACACTGTAATTTTCTGTGTAGTTTACGAGACAGTGTTAGAGTCAACACTTTGACGAAGCACGTGATTCTCTCGATGTCATCCTGCTTGCTCTCGGCTCTGTCATAGACTGTTCGGCGTTTTTGACTTCCTCAGCATTAGTCTTGAGCGAGCTCCCCTTAGATCGCACAGCAGAACGGCGAGTGCACGTCCCTCGAAGCCAATGGGAGGTTTTCCTGCATGACTGGTATGAAGTGCTCTGTCTTGCAGGAGCTATTTAGTGAGTGCAGTAGGCGAGAGATACTGAGCTACCACGAGCAAGCCGTTGTCGACCTTGACTGCACACAATGTACAAACTTCGTCTAATGTGCCACAGAGATCGATGGGAACAGCATAAACCCGTGCCCATGTAGATAACTAATTGGCTAACGAGCACACCACGTTTTCATGCGTGCCCCCTGTGATTTATGAATAGTGATAGCACCAATTGCCTCCACAACGGCTATTTGGCATCTCCCCTCCTCCTCCTCTCCTCGTCTTCCTCTTCCATCTCCTTCCCTCCTCCCTTCCTCCTCCTCCTCTCCTCTTCCTCCTCCTCCTCCACTCTTCCTACTTCTCCTCCTCCTCCTTCCTTTCCTCCATAATCCGCTCCCCCTCCCTTCCTCCTCCTCCTCCCCTCCTCCTCCCCCGTGACCCTCGTGAAAGTCAGGCACGGTAACCATTCGTCCACGCACGCCCTCACTCGGCGACGGAGGAGGGACGAAGAAGAAGCGCACGGGACGAGCGCTCGTCCCGTGTGCTTCTTATTTAACGGGCAGTTTTAGCGGATTATTCGGGGTAAACACCCCCAACTTTCGCCGAAATGTCCGAGAACGTTACCGGCACCGATTCCTCCAAGGACTTGCGACCGGAAGGCGATATCTTTCGTTTTTCCGGGGGAACTCGACAACTCATGGCTCAGCGGCCGCTAAGCCTACTTCCCACTGGAGCAGGCAACGACTGGAACCCGTTCTCCGTTCTTCCAGACAACGCAAGCGGACCTCACGAAACCCCCGCACCCGAAGACAGCAACCACGACACCAAGAGACGGCGCACGGGCACGATGAACACGGCCGGGGGACGCTTCGTCAACGCAGCGTCTCAAGAGGCTGCCCGCCGGATGGCTACGTGGGCTAACTCTGAGTCCATCGCAAACCCCGCGGACGCCGATGAGGATGGCTGGACGCCCGTCACACAACGCAGAAGAAAAGTACGTACCACGAACTACACCGTCATTCTACGGCCGAAACAACCGATCAGGATGGCGGCACTCTCCCCGAAGCTCTTCATAGACGCGATCAGGAGCGAGGCGAACAAGATTCGCGTAACGACCGGTTTCAAGGTTCGCGTGCTGCATAGGTCCAACACGATCGCCATAGACACCTCCAACCCCCAGCTAAGAGACCATCTTCTTAAGGTGGAATCTTTCCCATTCGGGGGCGAGACGCCAATTCTAGTGCAAACCTACGAACCAGCTAGGCGAGAAAACGCCCGGGGCGTCATCCACGGCGTCGACGAATCGAACGCACAGACACTACAGCGAATGATCACATGTCCTCCACACCGAGTTCTCTCGACGCGACCCATGGGATCGTCTGGCTCCATTCTCATCACTTTCGACGGCCCGACTCTCCCTCTCACGTGTTGTACGACATACTCGAGAAGAGGGTCTTCGAATACAAACCCAAAGTCGTAGTATGCTCACAGTGCCATGACATCGGCCACAAGCATGACATCTGCCCCAACCAGCACCGGCAACGATGCGAAAAGTGCGGCAGGATGAAGCACGGCGATGACGAATGCAACGGCGAAACGCCAGAATGCAGGAACTGCAAGGGATCTCACATTGCGACGGACTCATGCTGCCCGGCCGCGAGGAAGGCCACTCAGAACCTCAGATCCAAGCTCCAACCACCCGGAACACCACCCAAACACGTGCCCTCAGGAAACACGCGACCCTCACGATCGAGGAGACGCAGGCACCGCCACAAGAAATCGACCAACGCCGGCAACGGCAGCGCCAACACAGTCGCACAACAGGTCGCGCCAAAAACACCGTCGCCGGACCAGGCCCCGACCAGACGCCCTAAACGACCCAAAGACACTAATTCCAAAGCAACCACTATCGCACCTGCACCAGCAGCAGGCCCGGCATCGACCGGTATCAAAAGTTCGGCAGGCGGACAGCCCGGTGAACCTCGCACATCGGAGACACCAGGCACGGACCAGATGGAGACGGACTTCCCGCCCCTGCCCACCCGCTCGGCTCCCCAGGCAGAACCGAACACCGACGCCTTAGTTGCTGCGCTGCGCAAAAACATTGGGCACAACAGGAAATTACCGACAACAGAGCCTACCACGCCAGCGCACCGCGAAGTGACGAGCTCGAAAACGCCGCGCCTGGACGAGGAGACGCTCAGCGTCATACGAGAAGAAGTCAGAAGAGCGCTAGCCGAGGCTTGGCCACGCTTCGCAGAAGGCTTCAAGAACCTCATTTCGGAGACGATTGCCCAATGTCTCACACCAACCGTCGCACCGAAATAATGGAAAGTGGTCGACACGGTGGTCCCACCAATCGACGCACGGCCGCGGGCGATGCGTGGATCCTGCAATGGAACTGCCGCACGCTCGCAAACAAAAAAGCCGAACTGGTCCACCGACTGCAAACACAAGGCAAACCGCTCGCGATGCTGCTCCAAGAAGTTAACAGCACCGAGATCGTCATCCCAGGATACGACGCCTACTTTCAACCCACAATCACGCATCGCTCGCAAGGGCGGAAATCGGGCAGAAGAAACGCGCGCGGACAGACGGCGATCTACATCGACAAGACCGTTCCACACATTGAGGTGATTGACCTGAGCAGATGGTGCAACGATCACCAGGAAGTAGTGGGCGTCCGCACCCGGTTCAGCAAACGCGCCCTGCTCCTTGTTTCGGTCTATGTCCGGCCAAGAAGGACAGACAGAGCGCGCGAGAATTGGGATTGGATATATTACATTCGATCCACCTACTCCAGCGATATAATCGTTATCGCGGGAGATTTCAACGCGCGACATCAGGCGTGGGGCTACGCCGAGAATCACTCCAGGGGAGAGACCCTACGCGACGTGATGGCTGCCAACTACATGGAACTGCTCAACGACCCTGAAATTCCGACACGTTACGGACACGGACGCCAGGGGGACACAACCCCAGACCTCACGTGGGGGTCGCGTAACGCACGGACAGATTGGGAAGTTTCCATGGACGCGATGGGCAGCGACCACTTCCCCATACTTGTCACGCTCAAAAACGTACGAGGAATAAATAACCAGAAAATAAAAACTCAAATCACCAAGTGGGATCACTACCGAAACCTACTACAAGAATGGGAGGTCCTGGAAGGCGAAACACGGCCCTGCGACCTAGTCCAACGTCTGCGAGCAGCAAAGGCTCAAGCCACACGCACGGTAAACGTGGACCCGGACACCCCCAAGCCTGACTTACACTTGCTCAATCTATGGGATACCCGCATCGAGGCGCTCACGCGATACCGAGAGCGGGGCAAGAAACCATGGTTACGCAGGCGTCTTGACCAGGCGACGGAGGAGGCGCGCAAACACGCCCAGAACTTGGCACAAGAACGTTGGCAGGACCTGTGCAACCAATTCAACGGACGGATGCACATACCCCAATTATGGAACATGTTCAGGAGCTGGCAGGGCAAGTCAAAAAGCCGGACGGCAGCACAGAAGGTAGCTCTCCGACTCGACAAGAGTGAGGAGGAAATCGCCGCGATGGCCGGAGCAACGTTCTTCCCACAACCCAACGAGAAAAACGAGACTTGCTACGATCACGGAGACGAAGCGAAAACAGCAGCCCCGAACGATACGCCGTTCACTCTGGCCGAGCTACAGGCCGCGCTTGACGTGGCCAACATTCGGAGCGCGCCCGGACCGGACTGCGTGTCCTTCGCGGAACTTCGCAATCTACCCACGGAATTCAAGTCCAAACTCCTTGAATGGATCAATGACGTATGGGAGACGGGCTCCGTCCCGGACGATTGGAAGGAATCTCTCGTGATCCCGATACCGAAACCGGGCAAACCGCCGATTTCCATTCAAAACTTGCGACCCATTTCCCTCACGAGCAATGTCTGCAAATTGGCGGAAAGAATGGTTCTCGCAAGAATCCTTTGGCAGCTCGAAACCGAGGACCGACTCCACCATTGCCAGACAGGCTTCAGACAAGGCCTGAGCACGCAAGATAATCTGCTTATGTTATATCGCGATGTTCTGGAACGACCATCGAAATCTCAGCCTCGAACGGTCGTCGCGGTTGACATCCAAAAGGCGTTTGATTCCGTCCCGCATGCGGCGGTGATCGAGAGCGCGGGCCTAGTGGGCGTAGGCGGGCAAGCGCTCAACTTCATCCGCGGCTTTCTACGTGATAGGCGGTTTAAAGTCAAGATCGGAGACAGGAAAGGTCCCGAAACTGCAAACCACGTCGGCGTCCCGCAGGGGCGGTCTTGTCGCCGACTCTGTTTAACATGGTCATGGCACGACTGCCTCCGCGCCTGTCCAAGATCCCACAGCTTCGTTTCGCCCTATATGCGGACGACATTGCCCTCTGGTCAGTGGCCGGATCCGTGGGGGAGCAAGAACATACGCTTCAGCGAGGACTCGACGAGGTCCAAAGATTTTGGAGGAGGTAGGCATGACCGCCTCCCCAGAGAAAACGGAATTTGTCGTCGTTCTCTCCGGCCCGCAGCGAGACGCTGAGAAGACCAGAAACCTCTACTCTTTGAACTTGGCTGGGAAGCCCATCAAGCGGAGCTCGACGGTCCGTGTATTGGGTCTCTTTATCGATCAAGACGGCAAAGCCGGCACGTGGATGGCCCGCGTGAAGAAGGAAGGTCGGCAGATCCTGCACCTCATTCGCCGAGTGACCAGCAGAAGATGGGGAACCGGCGAGAAAGAAACTCGGCAGCTCGTCCAATCTCTCTTCTCATCGAAAATCTTCTACGGTTACAACTACCATCACGTCACTACAAAACAACAGGAGGAGCTGGAAAAGTTAAACCGCGAAGCGATACGAATCGTAACGGGCCTCCCAAAGTACACCTGGACTGCGGACCTCTATGCCCACGGCGGGCTGAACAGGCTGGCCGACGTGGCCGAGCAACTCTTGTCTGCACAGAGAACACGGCTACTGAGCACACGTGCTGGGCAGAGG
Source organism: Ixodes ricinus (assembly GCA_037355805.1). Taxonomy (NCBI): domain Eukaryota; kingdom Metazoa; phylum Arthropoda; class Arachnida; order Ixodida; family Ixodidae; genus Ixodes; species Ixodes ricinus. The sequence goes on along the minus strand of JAZHYW010005287.1, from coordinate 35,171 downwards.
ATTCTCGCAGAGCTGGGAGACCTCCCGCAACCGGCACCGCCGATCCCCCGGTGCAAGAGCCGCCATGGGAACGACAAATCAATCTCACAGACGATGCGCCGCTCCCAAGTCACATGGGCCCCGATCATCCCGAGAGGAGGTCCCGTTTCGCGACAGCGCACGAGAAGCTTGTCAAAAACAGAGATGGAACGAAACACGTCTGCATCTACACCGACGCGGCCGCAGAGCAGCCGTCACCGGAAGAACCCGGAAGCCCTCTCCGAACGTCAATAGCCTGGGTTGACACCACCACCCTCGAAGTGGATGCGTGCGCGCTGCCCCCGGGTGTGGGCGTGAAGGGGGCCGAACTCGAAGCCATTCTACGAGCAGCGATACACGCAGAGGAACGTCACTCCGTCGGCACAAAGGTGACTGACATCACTATCTACACGGACTCCAGGGAGGCATATTCGGAGTGCCGTAACGCAATCAAGAGTCAGAGCGAACGGGTGCGAAATATTCACGACGTCGCGAAACGCCTACTGCATGACAGCAACGTCACACTACGAGTCGACTGGGTCCCGGCACACGCGGGTATCCGGGCGAACGAATGGGCTCACAGCGAGGCACGAGCAGCACTGCGCAGATCAACCGTGTCGGACGCAACCAACAACACAAAAGAGCCCAGACACGCCCCAGCGCCGAGTGAAACTGGCCCGCCGGACGACTTACCAGACTCCGCGGAATTAGCGGCAATTGCCAAGAAGGAGCGTAAAGCCATCCTCCTCCGACTGAGACAAGACGCCGCCGCCGCGAACCGTCACAATCGAGAGATCCCACCGATGCCTCCAGACCTGAACCGCAGGGCACAGGTCACCATAAGGCGGATTATCACCAACACCGCCCTCACGCCGGCCCTCAGGCACAAGATGTTCGGCGATGATCCCAACAAAGGCAAGTGCCGCACCTGCGCTGTGCCGGCGACCACCTCGCACCTGGTCTGGGAGTGCCCAACCTATGGCGCAGCCCGGGAACGCTTTCTGTCAGAGTTACAGGCAGAACACCGACCCACCAGCTACATCGACTGGATTCTACCTCAGGACACGTCGCTCGGGACTGTTCAGCTCCTGTGGAAGCACCTCTGCCTCTTCGTCCACGCAGACGGAGGGCCTGGAGCCCTGCTTCTACACGGCCCGCCAAGGAAAGAAATCCCCCGTGTCTCTCCCCCGCCGCTGCTGATGCCGTAGGACAAGAGCAGCCTCGAAAAGGCCTAATAAAGACGTTTACAAACCAACCAAACCACTCGGCGACGCGTGTGGCATTATTTGTTAAAGAAGCCATAACACGAGTTTTCTACTTGCGATAAATACTACTTAGAATCACTCCCTAACGTTAATAACTGAACACCTTGTCTTAGGTTTTCTTTCTAGGCCATGGCAGTCGCCAAAAAATCCTGAGAAATATAAGCATCGTTCATCCCCTTGAGTCTTGACTATGAGCCAGAACAAGCGGCCACGTGGCTTGGCGCCTATCCTATGCCGCCAGCGTTGATCATAGTCACGCGCTGGGGTAGGCAAAGTAAAACAAAAACGCATGATGAGCTTCATGAATTGTTAAAGTTCGGCTATTATAATCACCGCAGTGGTTGGACAGGAGCCACTACCCGAGTGTCCTCCAATTAAGGCATTGATTGTTACGAGACCACGTCGAGTGCTCAAGCAGTTCTCGTGTCCAATCCATGAGCAGCGCTCGAATGTCGTCAGGCGGGTGGTTTTGATAGCACAATTACGTAATCATGCTTTTCCAGGGAAGGGCTAAAAAAAGATAGTCCCCTTTTATCCTAGCTATTTCGACGCGACAAAGAAGCTTCTGAATCAGCGGCCGTCCGTGCGAGCATGCTTGGGCCAGACTAGGACCAGTATGCACCTCTGCAAAGTCATGAACATTTCAACCCGATATCGTTTCATGACCCCTTTAATGATGGTGACTAGACACCATTGAACCAAGATCTAGGTACAAGGTAAAATACAACCGTCCTAACCTTCAACTTTATTTGTAATATCTTGATTAATTCAGAAGGCCTTATACGCCCTTCCGCATGGAGAAAATAGAAATGTAGAGTTCAAGCTGCACCGCTTTCAGTGGCGCATGATCGGTTTTTCTGATCTTGTGTCTAAACTTCCAATTTGTGTTTATGTTTTTAAAACTTCGAACACCTAATGAGGCAATGCATGAACCGAAATCGAGCCTTTTGTCAAACACTTGTTCAGATAATGAATTTCAAAGTCCAATAAGATTTTCGGTCTTTTTTACAAATATTATTTCAAGTCCTTTCTGCAACCTTCTCCTAATGTACGGTTTGAATGTACATTAAAGCGTTTCATATCGTTGAAGTAAGTGTTTGCGCTTATGCACGGACGATGTTACGACTACTGCAGCTACATCTTCTTCAATGCTTGTAAACGGAGGTTTCGCAGGTATGGTTCTTATATTCTTATGTCTGAGATATTGGTAATAATATGCAATCATGAGTGTCCATGTGAAACAAATTCTGGAAAGAAAGAAACACGGCAAGTCGTGGTTTATTTTAGACGCTGAATTCAGTGAAAAACACTTTTTTCAAAGTAGCACTGCTCTGGTTATAATGTTATATGTTCGTTGTGCAGTCTTATAATATTTACAGCCTTATTTATATTTACTGCTGTGTTGTGAGTTTCTCGCTATCTTTTTTTTAATGTTCATACTTTTCTACCCAAACCAAGTAACTTGTGTAGAACTTTTAAAAATTCATTTTTTGACCGCTGCGGACCACCGTCGCCTAGCTGAGCTGCTGTTTTGCATCACAGTAGCTCAAGAATTAATATTTATAGTGTACTATATATTTGTGGTCCCTAGAGCATTAATCCTTGATGTCTGCACTTTTTCTACAAACGTTTGCATCACTGTGCCAAACAAAACAAAATTCAGTGGATACTACGAATTTCTGGTCTCTAGAGATTTAATCTCTTCCTTGATGCCTGCACCTTTTCTAAGAACGTTTGCATCACCATCTACATATACAATTTACCAATATCTCAATCAAGGGTCACATCTTCATTGGCTTATGCTAATAAAAATGTGAGAATGTGATTCGTGCGCTTTAAAAAAAAGACTCGTTGAACTTTTCAATTTTTCTTTAGACCCATTGAACCGACGGCAGTAGCATATATAGGAATCTCACTTTAATAAAAACGCTTAACACTCCTGGGCCCGTTTTCTCGAAGCCGGTTAACGTCAACCGCGGTAAAAAGTTAGCCGCATTTCCCTACGATGGGGAATTTTAGGTCACGTGACCGGCAGAGTGAAAACGGCGAGGAAAAATGGCGGTGCCCCAGCGAGCAATGTTGCCTGCGAGCGAACGTCGCTTGCTTTGGAACTAATATGTCCTAGAAGCTGCAATATAGGGTGCGTCAGTCAGCAATCAATGGTGCAGGAGGCTTTCGCTTTGCCTCACTTAAGTGAGGTAAGGCAAAGGTAAGGCAAAATTTGGCAGCTGCAACGGCAGTGGACACTTTTTAGTATCCCACTTCTGATACCACGTGCTGTCGAGCGGAGGGTCTCGAACTCTAGGCCTAAGCGCCGAAGACCCGGGTAAGCCCCAGAGACGAGAGAGAGACGTCCGTTCTAAACGAGAGGAGCTTTTAATAACAAACACCGCCAGCAGCACAGTGGCGCTGCCGGCTTGGAACGCTAGGGAACGCGAGTGCACAAAGAGCTTGGCACGCGCGGTCAAGGATGCGACAAAACCGGCTTCTAATTGCAACTGCGAACTGCTTAATGCGTTTTACAGTTCTATTTTGTGTGACTAGCAGCCTGGGAGGGGTCTCTGGTTTAGTTTCAGTGAGTGAGCACTATTTTGTGAATTGTCTGTACTAGATGGTTTGCAGTTTTAAAATCGGGGGAGCGGATGCTAGCGACAAATATGTTCGTAATATATTAAATATATTACGTGTAATTAATCCGTATAAAATATATTTGAAATATATTATTTTTTCGCTATCGGTGTTTTTACAGCTTAAGGCCTTCCGCCCAACCTCTTGCTGTCGACGTTCCAGTACTTCCCGCACGGTGCCGGGAATGCAGAGAACTGATTTAGCAAACGCCAGTCCAGACCCCAGCACCGCCTTCCAAAGTTCTGGAGTCACCAGGAAACAATTGCAGCTCCAAAAATTACACTTAAGAGGACGTTCGTTCCTTGGATGGCTGCTTGTCTGAGGTGTGCGTGATGTTCGGCCAGGTAATCTTGTCTGTTAGTCAACGTAACGCCCGAATATTTGTAAGATTCCTGTACCTGTATACAGGTACAGGAATCTGTACCTTCAGTACCAGGCATAATACTAAAGGGTGAAAGTGTATACACTTTCACCCTTCAGTACCATGCTGTTGAATGTGACCTCTTCTGGCCCGGTTAACTGAAGCACTGCCGATTTCCTGTTGTTAAACTTAAGGCTGCGGTCCCACGGCAGCCATCTTGAACAAGGCGTTAGTTCAACCAATAGATGGCGACACGCACCCGTGTTGTGGCCGAAACATTGGTTCACGGTGGGATGGCTCGAGCACCATCACGTTCTCCTCGTGGCCTTGCTCGCGCCGCTGCCAGCTGTGCTCAGCTGGCTCAAGTAGCGTGGCCCAGCAAACGGATGTATGCGAGAATGTCAGGCTGGGTATAAATTGTTCTCTGATATAGGTAGATGCGGTTCGGCGGTTGTAACGGGCTTTCGCAATAAATCTTACCAAGAAGGAATCAAATGTTGATTGACATGTCAATATTCTATCAATGAAAACTTCTTCTGCAGGAATGCACGCTCAGTAGACTCAATCTTCCAAGACACCAGTGGAAGCGGACGTCAAGTAAACTGCTTCGCGATTTACGGTACTTACCTCACCATTTTAATGACGACTGAAAATAACGTCACGAAATATTGTGTTTCACGGGATCCGGAAGATGTTGTAAAGGTTGTTACATTATAGTTCCGAGAAAACAAACGCCGTTGCAATATTTTTGGAAGTACCGACACACATATTGTTGTAAGTACAGCTTAGGAGGAATGTGATGAAAACCATCAGAATAAATAGGAAGACGTTTATTTGCAATGAAGGCGCTATGAATGAACGGCGTTTAGCGACGGCAAGTTACGAGCGTTCGGGAATTTATAAGTTCACGTGATTGCTAACTATGGACATGCGGACAATGAAGACCTGTTTTGTCGGGAGATGGTGTTGCGGTGATGATCTGATATCGGACGACTCATGGCAGACGAACAAGCAAGTTTCTTCTCAGCGAATGGTAAGCGTCCAGTGTCAAGCACGGCACGTGGCTACCGACGTTGTCGACGTTTCGAACACTTACCGCCTTCGACAAAAGTCCTGGCACCTGGGCTAACATTCTGGAAAGACTCGAAGTCTTCCTTGAGTCCAACGCCATCATGAACAGTAACTGAAAACGATCCACTATTCAGTCGGTGGGTGGCGAAACGTATCCGCATCTGCGGAGTCATGGTCGATGCGTACTCTAAGTGGTTGGAAGTTTACACGATGCCTGCCACGACGTCCAAATGCGTCATTGACGTTCTACGCTCTCTTTTGCCTACTTTTGCCCTACCGAAAATACTTTTCTCTGATAACGCACCAAATTTTGGTTCAAATAAAATAAACAAGTTTTTGAAAAAAAAATGAAAGCCGTTTACAACTCCCTGTAACGCCGAATTGGAGCGCAGCTCTTGAGGAGGAGGGGAGGGAAGGGTACTGAGGGGAGGGTATACCCCTCCTTTCTCCTCCTCCCCTCACGGGGGTCACGTGACCTCGGGGGGGGGGGGTTCACGTGACCTGGGGAGTCACGTGACCTAGGGAGTCACGTGACCTGGGGGGTCAGTCACGTGACCTAACGGTTACGCCGACGCCGACGGCGACGCCGACGCCGCTCAAGCTGGAAACGGGCGCCTAAGTGCTGCGCTCTAAAAAAAACGGCATCAGGCATCACATAAGTGCACCATACCATCCTGCAACTAACGGGCAAGCAGAACAGATGGTGTGCGAAGCGAAGAAAGCCCTCTTGAAGCTTACGGAAGAAGCAGTTCAGTGAAGAATCGCCAGGTTCTTGTTCCAGCAGCACGCGACGGTCTCATCTTACACGGTAACAACACCCGCCGAAGCAATGTTCGGCGGACGAAGAACCACACCCCTCGATCTCATGATACTATGGCCTATGAACGAAGATCGAGATATTCCCAGATCGGGAGTAATGGCAGTTTATTCGGTCGGACAACTCGTCTACGTGAGGAATTTCGGCGGAAGTCGGGCCTTCCATGTAAAACTTGAGTAGAAAAGGCTCTATGTTGGTTGACCAGAAGGTGTCATCCCTCTGAATACGTTGGATATCAATGCCCTTGAGTGTAAATATAACTAAATCACAAAACTCTCTTTGTGTATTGTGTAACTGCCCTTGTATTTGGTAGTAGAAGCTATGGTGGTGATTTGGACCTTTCACACCAGGCTCCTTTTTCTTATTTTTCGTTTCATACTCCTTTGCGGTTTAAGTAGGCTTCAGGAATATTTTGGAACGGGGACACTTTACGTCAACGAGGCCATTTGTTCCAAGTAGTCAATCAGGGAATGCTGCTAGAAATCCGTCCCTCATATTAACGAATAAGCCGCACTTCTGCACAGTGCAGTTTTCCTGTTCCACGTACAGTTGTAAAGCAGCATCCTCATTGATTCTACCATATTCTGTTGCGGGTGAAGAAAGGTCTTTGGGTACACGATACTAGAAACAAGTCTGGCACTGTACGTTGTGGTTCGACACCCACTAATATCGTTGTTTTTATAGAGCCTCATCATTTAATCATTACCTCGTCACCTCAAATTGCTCTTCATCAACAGTAAGTACAATAGGCTACCGCCATATTACAATCCAAGAATTGAAAAATTGAGTCGTTCAATCCTTCAATATGTTTATTATTTATATAATGTTATTACGTTACTTTACCTCGAGACGATCGACGTCCATCGTCGATCTTCAAATACTTATATAAGGGGGGGGGGGGGGGCGATCGGTGGCCCTAGTGCATGTCTAGCGCACACCAGCTCGGAGCACGTGGAGCGAAAGCTCGCGCTGCAGAACCCACCCCGCCCCTGCCCGTTTCGATCTGGAAGAGCATCATACCGGCGTGCGGTCGTGTATCACTACTGCGTGGTGCACGTTAAAGATTCAGGTTTGCGGTTGTACCGCACTGGCTAAATTGCTCATCTACACCTGATACACCAGACGCCCACTAAGGCAGACTAACTTCCGGCTGTGTAAACATACACACAACAATTTGCAATTAGACGCACAATCACAAAGAACACAGCGTGCCGCCTCTTTTCTTTGGACCGTCTTTTTTAACCAGCGCTAGCTCGCGCGTTCTCTCTTTTGAGATGGTTAGAACTAACGTTGATTAGAACAGTCGCACATAAAACCCGCGTTTCTCCTACCCGGCCGCTTCCTCCTCTCATTATGTGTAGGTGGTTAAAACTAAATAAGCTATAATAATGGTGTATTATTCAAATTTAGTTTCAGTTTCAGTCAGGGGAAAGGAGGTTCGCGGGAAGTAGGGCCAATAAATGAGCTGCGCTTAGAGTATCGGCACTCTCTTCCCCGACAGTGTTGTGGGCGCCGCCATTTTGGTGCTTGTGCAGAGCAGGCGCAACTGCCGATCGTCATGATTCAAAATTGCGACTTCCTCAGCATTAGATTCGGTGTTAGGAAGCTCATGTAATATTGCTTTGCTTTGTCGCAAACTGTTTAAAGTGGAGGACGGAAAAGCGTTTCTTGTGATTTCAGATACAGCTTCAAATATCTGGCAACCATGATTTTAAGCCACAATATGGCCAAGTGTCGCTACTCTGAAGCGTAGCTTATTTAATGACACTATTCATGCCCTTGTTCAAGAAGCTTGTAATACCTGGAGGGGCCATGACGTGAGCCCCGTGGATTCCACAAGCCACTACCTTTTGACACCTGCCTCTTCCTCATTGTTCCCGCTAGTGCCAGTAAATTAGCTACGCTTCAGAGTAACGACACTTGGCCATATTGTGGCTTAAAATCATGGTTGCCAGTTATCTGAAGCTTTATCTAAAATCACAGGAAACGCTTTTCCGTCCTCCACGAATGTTTAAACAACCCGCGACAGAGCATAGCAATATTGCATCAGCTTCCTAGCACCGCATCTAATGCAGAGGAAGTCGCACTTTTGGATCATGACGATCGGCAGTTGCGTTTGCTCTGCACAAGACCCAAAATGGCGGCGCCCAAAACAATTTTGGGGAACGGAGTGCCGATACTTTAAGCGCAGCTCATTTAGTGACTCTAGGCATGAAGTGAACTCGGGTGTATTCTTCCCCTCTTCGTCTTTATCGTTTATTGATTTCAATTATATCGAATAATGAACACTTTATATCACGCTACGCTTGTGTAATTATTTGTCTTAGATTTATTAACCTGACCCAGTACTTAAACCGTTCATTTATCGATAGTAAATCTTCAAATATATTTTCTAAATGTGAAGGTAAAACGACACGGAGATTGATGATGATACAGACGCCAACGCCGCCCTCGAAAATTTTTTGAACTTAGAAATCAGCAGTTTTGTCTGCCATCCGCCAGGTAGCGCAACAAAACACCCAAACAGTTTTTAATTGTTTTTAAAATTAGCTAAGCTCTACAACTATCAAGAAACCAAAGCAAGATCATTGGGAAAATCTAATACATCGCAATGTATATCTATTCCATACAATAAATGTTATTAGATGCCAATAAATCTGTTTGATGTCCAAAAAAGATGTGCGTGAAAAACAGGTAAGTTTGAAGGGCTCCTGGAGCGTTATGACTTTGAAAATAAAAAAAGCCACCGTCCACCTCTTGGGCAACTATTGTAGTTCTAAATGTTATAAAAGATTTTACCATAGTTTAATTATTTACTCAGCGGCATTTGAATTACCATGACTCGAAGCACAAAAAAGTGCTACGTTTGATATAAAATATCTCAACAAAAAATTTTACACAACATTAAATTTTTTTCTGCATATTACCAATTATAAGCACTACATCTGTAGCTAATTTCATTGCCCTAGCGCTTGTCATTAAAAACATATTTGTGCTGAAAAATGTCAATTTTAGGGCAATATTTGGAGAGCTGAAAAAAACAAAGTAGTGCAAATACCAAAAAAGTATACCGTTACATTCTGCTCCGACGTCATCTTAACAAAACTGCTCTATTGGAACCGTGTTATCTTTAATAGATTCTTCATGAAACATGAACCAGCGGAGCAAGTGAGGGTCCGCGCCATCATATTCGCAACGCTACAAATGCGCATGAACAATATAAACCAATACATACATAATATCAAATGAAAGAGGATTGCATTGCCTTTCGAATGACATCAATCCCACAAAACAGTATTTAAAAGGAGATGAGTAATGACCTTCCAAAAAGTACCTAAACTATCCAGCGTAGTCGCCTCGTTCTCGCATGTATACTTAGCAGTCTCTGCATGGTCCTCCACTCTTTCTGCAATCAATACAATATCCTCCGCATAGGTGAGTCCCGGTAGCATCCACTCTGTAGTGGACTATTTCACTCTCGCAGGTATGCGACGCGAAGAGAAAGGATATCGAGACCAGTTTGATAGATAGGAAGAAAAATAAACTTTAAATTTCGACATATAATACAATGATTAAAACAAAAGTACAAGATTAAAGCGCGAATGACATAAGTACAAAAAAAAAAGGAAAAAAAGAAAAGAAACGATACTAATGGAAGTCTTACAATTCACGGGTGCGGCGAGCTTCATCAGAGTTCATTTTCTCGTTGGTGGTGCAGCGGCGGAGTCCGGGTTTGGTTGTGCCGTCTTGACGGAACGAGGTCTTGCGTAAAGCTGCAAGACTTGGACGTTGGGTGAAGACCTTGCGTATAGCTGCAAGCCTTAGCCCCCGTGAGCTTGATGATTGCCCTGTCGGTCCCGAGAACGTTCCGTACTTCGTCTTCGTCTCCCGTCTCAGTCTCTTTTCTCCTGCAAACTGCTCGCTCTTGTCTCTTTCTCTTCTTCATTTTCTTGCTCCCACCTTGTTGACCCCGACATCACCACAATCACCCCCCACTTGAGAATGTTGTTCAGCTGAAACAACTTCTAGCACGTTTAAAGTCACATTGTTCGCAGTCTATCACAACACAATGCACATTGAAAAACACATCACTTTTGACAGACACAAAAGTACATACATTTACAACAGTCACTTAATAAGCACCGCTGGGCACATATACAATTCCAAAAATTCAGTAAATTCGTGATAGTGTCCATTACAAAAAAAATCTTGTTCAGCAACAGAAATGCGGCTCATGTAATCAGCGCCTACGTTGTCACTACCCTTAAGATACTCAACCGTAAAGTCATATTCCATGAGCATTAGGCTCCAACGTAATACGCGGCTGTTTACATGCTTTGCAGAATTGATGTAAACGAGTGGCTGATGATCACTTTGCAGAATGAATGGTCTTCCAAATAAGAACACATGAAACTTCTTAACCGCCCAAGTAATGGCTAGTCCTTCTCGTTCCACTGTCGAGTAGGCAGCTTCACGTGGCAGCAGTCGACGACTTGCGTACGATACGGGGTGAAGAACATCATTATGTCGCTGCATGAGTACGGCTCCTATGCTTCTCGACGAAGCGTCGGTACGCAACACGAAAGGTTCTGATAATTCTGGGGCTTTTAAGATGGGCTGGCTGGACAGTAGTTCTTTTAGCTTTTCAAAAGAGGCCTGTTCGCTCTTCCCCCAATGCACCTTGTTTGGTGCTCTTTTACGTGTCAACTCCGTAAGTGGGTGAGAGATTTCAGAGTACTGGGGTACGAAATCCCTATAATAGCCCGTAAGCCCAAGGAATGATCGCACTTCCTTTTTTGTCTCGGGTCGATTGGTAGCTTGCACTTTCTCCAGGGTCTCGACTTGAGGGCGCAGGAGACCATGTCCAACGATGTGGCCAAGAAATTTGACAGATGCGAAGCCAATTTCGCTCTTTGTGGGACGGATCGTTAAACCCGCCTGCTTCACGCGCTGGAAGAACAACTCCAGAGTCGTTAGATGCTCCTCCCAGCACTCCGTGGCGATGAGGACATCATCAAAGTAGTGGTAGATGTTCGAGACCCCCTCGACCACTTTTCTCATAAGCCGGGTGAATACAGCTGGTGCTGTTTTGATGCCAAAGGGCATAAATCGAAACTGATAAAATCCAGACGTGGAAGAAAAAGCTGTCATGTGCTTTGAATCTTCGTGCATCGGCACCTGCCAGTATCCTTTAGAGAAGTCAAACTTCGAGAAGTACCGGCTTTTTCCCAACTTTGCAAACACCATGTCCACTCTTGGGATGGGTTCACTGTCGGGAATCAGGACCTTGTTCAGTTGTCTGAAGTCAATGCAGAGTCGCATTGCCCCGTCCTTTTTCTTTACCATCACGATGGGTGCTTGATAGGGGGACTCGGAGGGCTCAATGATGCCCCGTTGTAGCATTTCTTTTACTTCCTCCTGTACCGTTTCTTGGATGGAGAATGGTATGGGGTACTGATGGACTTGAATAGGAGTGTCGGTCGTGACTTTCAACTTGCACTCTACCAGGTGGGTCCTTCCTGGGACATCTGACAGACTTTCTTGGTATGTTGTCAGGAGTCTGGAAACTTGTGCTTGTTGATCGGCAGTCAGCTCCCTTGATATTTTCACGTCTCGATAAGTTTCGTTTTGTTGCAGTGTTGCACACGGCAGGTATTCTTCCTCAACATTCCCATCATGGAATGCGACCGAAGCTCGTTGAGGTGTCTGATCAACGATTGTCCTCTCTTCGTACTTTTTCAGCATGTTGATACGGAACAAGCTGGTTCTTGTTCCAAGGTCGATGACGTAGTCAACGTCATTTCGTCTCTTTAAGACAGTGAAGGGGCCTTTCCAGGTCAGGATCAGCTTGTTGGTGTCAGATGGCAAAAGGAGCAGGACCCTGTCTCCAACAGTGAGCTCGCGTCTCCTTGTCTTCTTGTCATAATAGGTTTTCTGTGTCATCTTCGCTTTCTTTAGCTGCTCTTGGGCTATTCGGCACGTGTCGTCTAAGCGCTTGCGAAGCTCGACCATGTAGCCGTACGAAGTCTTTGTCTCGTCGTCGATACTCTCTCCTGACCAGAGCTCTTTCAATATGGCCATGGGTCCTCTGACGTATCTACCGTACAGTAGGTCAAAAGGTACGAACCCGAGGGAGGTCTGTGGCACTTCACGATATGCGAATAACAGTGGTGCCAAGTATCTGTCCCAGCTCTTGGGGCTTTCCTGACACATTCGTCGGATCATTTGTTTCAGCGTGCCGTTGAAACGTTCCACAAGGCCGTTTGCCATAGAATGATACGGCGTGGTTGGCATATGTTTAAGCGAAAGCAACCGGCTGAACTCCCTCATGAGCCCAGATATGAACGATCTGCCGCGATCGCTAATGATTTCTCTGGGAAATCCCACACGTGAGAACATCTCTAGTAAAGCCTCGGCCAGTGTTGGGGAAAGTACATCTAAAAGGTACTTCAAGTGAAGTACAAAGTAAATGGGACGTGATGTACTTCAAGTAAAGTAATAAGTACGCTGGGAGCAATGTACTTGGAGTAAAGTACAATATATACAATATACTTTCAAAGTAAAGTACAAGTACTTTAACATCTTTTATCGTGCCCTTTCATTCCGCTATACAGTGAATTTTTGCCTGGCATGCATTGCCCAGGGGTAATCAGGGGTGCATGACCTATTTTCAGAAACAGCAGCAAATATTTGATAAAGTCAAGTGGCCACAGAGTAGTTATTTTCAGGAATGGACAGGTCCGCTTGCACTGGATTGTTGCACCCAAGGGGGTCAAATGTACTAGGAGAGAGTATGATGTCAGCCCCGTACATTCCGCAAGCAATCCTCTTATAGAGGAGTGTCCTCTCCTTAATGAAAAAAAAAACAACGAAAACAGTGAGTTTGCAAGCGAGCTGGTGATAATTAATCATAATGTGATACCTGAGATTTGGGTGCGAAAAAATTAAGGAACTTTCAAGTCGAAGGAAAAAACAGAAGAGAATGTCTCAAAACATCGTGACGTTCTCCTCTGTTGTTTTTTTCTTCGACTTGAAAGTTTAATTTTTCTTCACCACAGTCTCAGGTGCTACATTATGATTAACTTTGCTCTCCTAATATTTTAAACCTCCTCGCTTGCGCTGACCGACAGAGAAGTGGCGAGACTTCAAAAAGCTACGGGAAAGTCGCCCCCAGAGCAAACGGACCGATGCGTCGTCTGCTCACGTTCCTGGTGAGAGTAGAATTTCCCTCCAAGTATTTCTTCGGAGTTTACAAAGCTTCATAGCGTCATAAAAATTCAACGAAACCAAATTTGAGGAATGTACTTTGAAGTCGGGAATTGTACTTTCCTCGGAAAGTACCAGAAAAAAATACTTTAGGTAAAGTACATGTACATAATCAGAGAATGTACTTCAAGTAAAGTACAAGTTTCCTAAACCTACTTGAAGTAGTACTTTAAGTACAATGTACTTAAAGTACTTCCCAACACTGGCCTCGGCGACTTTCTCCGTTTCAATGCTTGGTAACGCAACCGCGTTAGGGTAGCGCGTCGCGAAGTCAACCATGGTGAGTACATAGCTTTTTCCCTTCTCAGATGTTGGAGATACGGGTCCCACAATGTCGATGGCGACCCGCTGGAATGGTGTTCCGTTGACCGGCATGTTGCCCAAAGGGACGCGGCACTACTAGGTGCTTTGGGACAGTTCTCTGGCAGATGTCGCACGACTTTACAAATCGAGTAACGTCTCCTTGAACTCCTGGGCAGCAGAACTCCTCGAGGATTCTATCTGTCGTGCGCTTAATTCCCTGATGCCCAGCGAGAATTCCCTCGTGTGCCATTTTTAGCACAAAGTTCCGGAGATCGCATTGAGACAACGAGCTGTTCCATCTCCTTCTTTGATGGCAATCTGTACCGTCGAAACAGAATTCCGTTGGTCAGTGTGAACTCAATGTCAGCTGATCTTGCAGCAACTTTGTTCCCAACCGCTTCAAAACATCTTTGGAGAGTACTGTCTTCTCTCTGCTTGGCGCTCAGCTCCGTCGAGCTGATGGCCAATGGATTCACTACTGCCACAGGTAATTGACCAGAGTTTCGCGAGGCCAGCTTAGCTGCGGCACCGGCCTGTGACTCGCTTGGCTCTGTGGCAGCCGATGCAAGGTCCATCTCAATGAGAACTGGTTGAGTTATTGAACTGCCACAGTCGCTTGCCTCAGTAACTGGAGCTGTCCTCTCTCCTTGAAGAGGCGTGTCTTGCCGACTACTCCATATAACGTTAGGATCGGAGGCATCCCGCACACCATCCACGTTTCCTAAAACGACATCATAGAGAGGATTTTCTATACAGGTCGCTGTCACCTTGCCTTGGAAATAGGGGGAACCAATGTCAACCACCGCCTCAGGCAGACGCAATTCTGTCCGGTCAAGCAGGAAGATAACGCGGTTTCGTCCTGTAAATTTGGCGTCAGGAACCAGGGACCGCTTGACTATGACCGAGTTACACCCAGAATCTCGCAGGACGGTGACCTGATGACCCTCGAGTAGTCCTGTAGCCGTGGGCATGCCGTCTGCTTGAACGTCAGTTCCCGTTTTGTCCTCTTCAGCTTTCAGAGAAAGGCGTTCGGATGGACGACTCTCAGATCCGTAGACATTACGATCCTTCCGACGTGTCAGAGAACATGACGCCTGTCCACCACCGTCTGTCTTCTTTGGACAAGCCTCAGCTTTATGTCCGTTCTTGCGACATTTCCAGCAGAAACTCGTCTTCTAATTGGATCCTTTTGATTTGGCCCAACAGTCTGCTGCCCGATGGCCTTGTATATTGCAAAGGAAGCACTGCAGATTTCTCTTTGCATTTTGAGGATCAGACATCCTAACTTGCCCTGTCGGCTTGTCAGTCTCTTCTTTCTTTTTGCGGAGGTTGACCAACCCCTGGGCCTCGAGGTAGTGATCTGCTGCTTCTGCTAGCTTGTCGAGCCCTTGGCAGCCCCTTTCCTTTATAAAAATTGCGAGTTTCTCGTGGCATTTTTCAGAAATTCTTCGGAGACAATTTTGTCCCGAAGAGCGTCAATAGTGCGCTCCGTTCTTGCCATTTCCTGCCAGTGGTCAAAATAACCTAATAGACGACCAGAAAATTGTCTTCACGTTTCGGAGTTCTCTAGTTTCGCCTCTCTGAACTTGACACGATATCCTTCCTCAGTATATCGAAATCGTTGGAGAAGAGTCTGCTTCAGTTTAGCATAGTGCATGGCCTCGTCGGCAGCCATGCGTCCTACTACACTAACGCCTTCCCTTTCAAACATAGGCTCAAGGACCAGGCCCATTTTTCCAGAGGCCATTCTTGACTTGTTGCCACCCGCTCAAAACGTTGGATGTACGCATCCAATTCATCGCTCCCTTCGTTAAAGGGGGTATAAGTTTATGTGGACTCCGATACCCCTGCGCGACACTAGTAGACGTACCCTCATCAGATGCATCTGGAACCTGAGTGATCGATCCTCCTTACTGCTCTTGTAACCGCAACTTCGGTTCTAGCACAGTGCGTTCTGCTTCCAATACGAGCACGCGTTTGTGCTTCTTCTTCTCGAGCCCTTTCCCGTTCTGTTAGACGCTCCTCTCTTTCGCGAGCGCGTTCTTCGTCTTTCCATTGTTTTAGCGAAGCCCCCGAGTAACCCAATTCTTTACCAATTACCGTTAACTTCTCAAGATCCATTCTCAACCGACACGGACACTAGCGAGGTGGAGCTCTTTAACGTGGAAATTAAGAGCAGTCCTGTCGCGGACGCCAGAAATGTAGTGGACTATTTCACTCTTGCAGGTATGCGACGCGAAGAGAAAGGATAGCGAGACCAGTTTGATAGATAGGAAGAAAAATAAACTTTAGATTTCGACATATAATACAATCATTAAAAAAAATACAAGATATAAAGTCGGAACTCCGAGTACTATAAAGAAAATAAGAAAATGATAACTGAATTTTTCAACGGCGGAGCGGCGGCTGTCGGGAGACCACCGAACGACGGCTATGTTTCTTTGCCTTATCCAGAGATGGCGCTACGGATTCACTGGACGCTGACTGAACGAAAAAGCGCGCTTTTATTTAAATTTTTGGTTGCGTGGGATATTTGCCAAAATAAAGTTGTTTGGGTTTTCAGTTAAGTTTTACCGTGCAGAAAGTGTCACGCCATAGATAGCGAATAAATAATAATCGCTCACATCGTTCTGCTCTGCTTTCGCAGTATGACGTTCGTGCTCTTGCCTCAGTGCGTTCCTAGAGAACACATCATCGACGCGTTCGAGACGATCGGTGACGACATGCGGGAGGCCGTCTTCCAGGACTACGAGAGGAGGCTTGAAAAATGCATCGAAGTTCGCGGCGGGCACGTCGAGCTGGGAGTCTAACTGTTTTTGTTTTGTTTTTCTTCCGAGTGTATGTGCGTGTGAACGAGTCATTTCACCGCAACTGCGAAGACCGCAGTTCAGATTTCAACGGCTCTTTTCAGAGCTACCAAATCGCTGCTTTACCGGGCGCACTCCTGGCTGCCTCTCGTGTCTCATTCAAACGTCAAACTGCGAGAGCAGGCGGTGCACGAAACAAGAACCGTCGGAGACAGAAGGTACAGTCGGCCGTAAAAAAGATTGACACAAGGGAGCGATGGCCTGGCCGGCGATAAGGCGACACGGGGCGCTTCAATAGCGTAAGCAGGCTGGGGTCGCGATTGCCGGATTCGTCCTCTCTTGGATGCACGGGGGACGTCGACACACCGTTCCCAAAGCGCGCTTTCGAAACAACACAGCCTGACTGCGCACATGTGTTCTGTTTTTGCTCGCTCGGGGAGAACAGCGCTATCCTTTTTTTATCAGTGCCTACCGTCACAAACGACGCCGTGATAAACGGAGCTGCCGTGATAAACAGGCTGCACGTAAAAAAAAAAGGAATTGCTACAAACGATAATTATCTCTCTCTCGAAGCACCCCTGCGATTCAAAAGTGGGAACGTTCCGACCACTCTCGTTCCCCGTGTTATAGCGAAATATAGCGCCGCGTGTGGCGGTTTTACCGCACCGGCCACGAAGCACTTGTGTCAATCTTTTTTACGGCCGACTGTACGTCATTTCTGGAGCAGACATTGGCGGTTTTATTTATTCGTATTTATGGCGTTACACTTTCTGCACAGTGAAAGTTAACTGAAAACCCAAACAGCTTTATTTTGGCAAATATCCCACGTACAAACCGAAAAACCTGGCAGGTAATAAGCTGCGCTCTTTTGCGAATCTCTGCAGTACAGAAGGTCCATCCGTCCAGTAAATCCGTAGCCGCCATCTCTGGATAAGGCAAAGAAACATGGCCGTCGTTCGGTGTCTTCCCGACAGCTGCCACTCCGCCGTTGAAAAAATCAGTTATCATTTTCTTATTTCCTTTGTACTCGGAGTTCGGGCTTCAAATTTTAGCACAACAATGTGACTCGTTAAATACATTTTTGAGGAAAGTTGCTACAAAATCCGTCAAGTTTTCGATTTTTGCTAGCCATTTTAGCGTGTAAATATTTTTTTGTGACACCCTGTACAAAAAAAAAAAAGGGAACGAAAAGAAAAGAAACGATACTAATGGAAGTCTTACAATTCACGGCTGCGGCGAGCTTCATCAGAGTTCATTTTCTCGTTGGTGGTGCAGCGGCGGAGTCCGAGTTTGGTTGTGCCGTCTTGGCGGAACGAGGTCTTGCGTAAAGCTGCAAGACTTGGACGTTGGGTGAAGGCCTTGCGTATAGCTGCAAGCCTTAACCCCCGTGAGCTTGATGATTGCCCTGTCGGTCCCGAGAACGTTCCGTACTTCGTCTTCGTCTCCCGTCTCAGTCTCTTTTCTCCTGCAAACTGCTCGCTCTTGTCTCTTTCTCTTCTTCATTTTCTTGCTCCCACCTTGTTGACCCCGACATCACCACACACTCCATCTCTCAGCAGTCTTCCAGGTGTGTCAATGAGAACCCTAGCTTCGACTTGATCAGGCGTTCCTCCAATCTCGACACACAGGGCATGTATAGGAGTGGGGAGAGCGGGCACCACTGTCGGAGGCCCCTTGTTAGAGTGACCAGCACAGAGTTTGCCCCATTCAACTGCGTCTTCGCTTGATTTCTTGAGTAGAGGCACCGTATGAGAGCTAGCCACTGGTGAGGACGACCAAGCTCTTCCAAGCGTTGCATAAGTCCTGTGTGCCTCACGTTGTCATAGGCCTTCGCCAGATCCAGAAAGCAGCAAATTAATCTTTTCTCCTCTCTGGCGACTTCGGCGCACTGCGCGAGGGTGAACAGATTGTCCTTCAGTCGTCGTCCTTTACGGAACCCACCCTGGAGCTCGGTGAGCAGTTTGTTATTGGTATGCTGACCACAGCGCCACTCTTGTCGTCATGAAGCGGTAACACGTGGATCTATCCAAGAACCATGACATAAAACCGCTAGAATAGCAGGCTATTTAGAGCTAACCGCATTTCTTGAGTTCGAACACATACAGTAACAATTGGGCAGTGAGCTATGTTCTGAATTTTCTCTAGACAAAGATAAATTAAATTTTGGCACAATTGTGGAGACCAGTTTCTGAATATTCAAAGAAATGTATCAGGGCAAGCATTTTGGTAGGTGCCACTATTACACAGGAATCCCAACACTGAGTCCACCCCTTGTCGCTTCAAGATGATCGAGCATTGAACAGTTTGCAAACAAAGCGTACTTAGTATTTACCATTTTGATGAATTACCCGAGACTGGGGCGAGAAAACTAGGGTCACCAACCGCGAAAGAGAAAGAAAAATTACAGGACGTAGTCCTGACCATACCTCGGCAAACCTCACTCATGAGGGCCTTCACTCACCCTCACTCACCCTCATCTTCACAGGTGAGATGGGGGTGAGTGAGTTTCTGAACCAGTAAAATTCATGAGTGTGAGCGTGAGTGAGGGCCGTGAGGGTTGTGAGGACCATGAGTGCGTGAGGGCCATGAGGGCGGTGAGTGCGTGAGGGGTGTAAGGGCCATGAGTGCGTGAGGGGCGGTGAGTGGCGTGAGGGCTATGCGTGTGTGAGGGGTGTGAGGGCGATGAGTGCGTGAGGGCCATGAGTACGTGAGGGGCGTGAGGGCGGTGGGTGTGTGAGTGGCATGAGGGGCGTGAGGGGCGTGAGGGGTGTGAGGGCCGTGAAAGTGGTGAGTGCGTGAGGGGTGTGAGGGCCGTGAGGACGGTGAGTGCGTGAGGCCCCCTATAGATGGAGCAACTTTCTCAGCGATTTCGGTGTTTATGGCGGGTTGTTCCCTAGCTTTCCCTAGATCGACACGAATTGCTGAGCTCGGGTCCGGCTCGAAACAAGGGAGCAACGAGGTATCACGTGAAAATATTGCGTCCCTGATTGGGGACGCAATTTGAAGACTGCGTCCAATCAGGGACGCAATATTTTCACGTGATACCTCGTGCCGGTGACGATAGCAACAAAAGACTTGGTTCTGGTTTGAGATTGATCGTTTATAGAAATAAACTGCTTCAGAAAGATGCATTAGTATTCTCAACATGATTTAAATGCATAAAAACATGTTTATAGCACGTAATTGTGTGTCTAAATACTGCAATAAAATTAAATTTTTTTTTTATGATGATGGCGTGTGAACACGGGCGGCCCGTGTTGCTGGTGTTGCGACGTCAAGTTTCTGGTCGAAATTCTCCCATCTGAAGCGGGCCTGAGTGGCGTGAGGGCCATGAGTGCGTGAGGGCCATGAGGGCGGTGAGTGCGTGAGGGGTGTGAAGGCCGTGAGGGCGGTCAGTGGCGTGAGGGCCATGAGTGCGTGAGGGGCGTGAGGGCTGTGAGGGCCGTGAGTGTGTGAGGGGTGTGAGGGCCGTGAGGTTCAGTGAGGGTGAGTGAAGGGCTGAAAATAAGTGTGACTGTGAGGATGAGGGTGAGTGAAGGGCTGAAGGTGAGTGTAGCTGTGAGGGTGAGGTTGAGTGAGGGGCTTAGGTGAGTGTGGCTGTGAGGGTGAGGGTGAGTGAGGGCGACCTAAAATGCCGACCTCTGGTCCTGACAAAGCCTGGCAGATCGCCACGAGACGCAGCCGCCGAAAGTGAGAAGGTAGAGACTATACTTTGTTTCACATTATCTCCGAGCGAAGCCAAAGCGGCAGTTTGATACTTTAGACCCATGTTACGGATAAAAAAACAGGACGCGGGATGGCCAAAAAATATGATTTTCGTGTAAGGCTCGTCAAATTATGAGGCGCTGGAGAAATGCAGCCTTCTGCGTTAAGTCCTTATTTCGAACTCTTTTTGTTCGCCATCCGCCCATTGAAAAGCATGCGGGAAGGGCCTTAGAACGCACCTGGTATCGCTGCGCCGCGGCGTTCTTCCGCAAGATAAAGTTCGTCTGCGTTCCTCGCCGTCACCATGGCAACGAACGCCGAATGACTGGAAGCACGCACGGTACCGCCGCGTGAAGCCAGCAACAGCTGACGCCATTTTACGAACGCCGTCTGCTAGCCAAAGCCGAACGCAGTATGTCAGAACAACCGCCTCCGCCGGTGCTCGATCGGGCGATCGAGCACCGGTGGAGGCGGTTGTTCTGACATACTGCATTCGGCTTTGGCTAGCAGACGGCGTTCGTAAAATGGCGTCAGCTTTGCTGGCTTCACGCGGCGGTACCGTCAGAGCCGTATATGTAGAGAGTTTGGTCAATGGGAGGCGCAGGCAGAGCCAGGGCGAGCGCCAGACTCGGAAAGAGGGCTTGGCATGCTCTCCTGACCAACCAGAAGCCGAAAAGAATCCCCTAGTGGTGGTAGCAAAAAACAGTTCTGATGAGAGGTCTATGTTCGTAAATGGTTTTAACAAGCGCGTAAGAGTGAAGTGTAGTAACTGTTTGTGGTTGAAATTAGGGTGCACTTGTTGTTTTGATCATGATCATGCAGAAAGATGTAAGAAACGAATGCGCCGCTCAACTCTGTTTTGCTCTGACAGAGTGTGACCACTCGGACGGCAGATTCCCGGCCCTCGGCGCTTGGCGTACGAATTATGTCAATCGTTCTGCTAGTCGCATTCTTCCACCATCATTTTGAATGAGCGTGATTGAAACATCACCTGTATCATATTTTCAGTCATCGAGAGTCACTCTGATGCAGTTATCAGGTTTGTTTCTCGGGACCACCGCCAGGGTATTATTTCCGGCTTCTGGTTGGTCACATTCGAATTTCTGAAGACGCCCTGGAACACGCCCAGCCCGCTTGCGGCCAATGGCGCCTCCTCATTTGTCTCCTATACGTTCCAACGAATGGCCAAACTCTCTACATATACGGCTCTGGGTACCGTGCGTGCTTCCAGTCATTCGGCGTTCGTTGACATGGTGACGGCGAGGAACGCAGACGAAATTTATCTTGCGGAAGAACGCCGCGGCGCAGCGATACCAGGTGCGTTCTAAGGCCCTTCCCGCATGCTTTTCAATGGGCGGAAGGCGAACAAAAATAGTTCGAAATAAGGACTTAACGCAGAATGCTGCATTTCTCCAGCGCCTCATAATTTGACGAGCCTTACACGAAAATTATATTTTTTTGGCCATCCCGCGTCCTGTTTTTTTATCCGTAACATGGGTCTAAAGTATCAAACTGCCCTATGGCTCCCGTAGGGACCTATACAGGAACTCTACAAGAGACATGTAACGGGCGCCCCGCTGCGGCGAGACGCCGAAACACACTTGTCCCGAGCGATGGAATATCCGCTTGTGCTTCACGCGTTCCTTGGGCTACCGCTTCTTTTCTCGTAGGGTTTTAAAACCCCTTTTCGGGTCCTTGCCGCTGCAAAAGCTGTGCGCTGACTAAAAACTCCCCGAGACATTCTTTGTGCTACCAGATCCTCGCGCTCCGAATCTGCGACCGGGCACTCTATGGCTTCGTCATCAAACTGCCAGGCTTTGTGAGTATTGGGGAGGCTATGGACAGAAGGAGAAAGCAGACAACTAGTGCCACTAAATAAGCTACGCTTCAGAGTAACGACACTTGGCCATATTGTGTCTTAAAATCATGGTTGCCAGTTATCTGAAGCTTTATAGGAAATCACGGGAAACGCTTTTCCGCCCTCCACAAATGTTTAAACGGTTCGCGACAGAGACAAAGTAATATTACACGAGCTTCCTAACACCGAATTTAATGCTGACGAGGTCGCACTTTTGAATTATGACGATCAGCAGTTGCGTCTGCTCTACATACGAGCCAAAATGGCGGCGCCCACAACAATGTCGAGGAACGGAGTGCCGATACTCTAAGCGCAGCTTATTTAGTGGCTCTACCAGACAACGTCTCTATTGAGACATTGTCTCCCTGTTACCTTTTGTTTCTCTTCTGCGGTTCATGTTTCCATAGATTTCTGACCCGTCTCGGGTAATTCATCAAAATGGTAAATATACACCAGTTCGCCTGCGCGCTCACAGTAAATTTGTTTATCGTACTTAGTATTGTGATACATTGTTTCAGCTTGAGTCCAAATGCTAGGAACTAAACGCGATAATGGTGCGAATTAAGCAGCGTCAAAAACGCAAGTCACTGGGCTTTTTGTTTATAGTTGATTCAGCGATGATAGAACACATACAGAAACATGAGACACACCACACTGGTGGGTATTTGACACTGATTGGTCAAACAAGCTCGTAGCATAGGCTGGATCTAGACTTAAAGGGGTGGGGGGATCGGTGGCCGAGTGGGCTAAAGCGCACACCCAGCTCGACGCGCGTGGAGCGAAAGCTCGCGCTGCAGAACCCAGGGATCCTGGGCTCGAGCCCCTGCCCGTTTCGATCTGGATGAGCATCGTACCGGCGTGCGGTCGTGTATCACTACTGCGTGGTGCACGTTAAAGACCCCAGGCTAGCGGTTGTACCGCACTGGCTAAATTGCTCATCTACAGCGAGTGACTCGTCGCAACTTTAAAAATGGCTGACCAACTACACGCTGTATAAATATCCCCACAACCCCCAAAAAACTTAAAGGGGTAGTGAAACGATTTTACTGTTGAAAGACTTTGCAGTTAGTATTCTTTATATTGTGTATCTAGGCACAAGCGATAAAAACACGCGCCACCTTGCCCCATAGAACTGCTATTCTGTTTAGGGGTTAAAAGCGCTAAAAACGACGGACGAGTAGGAGAGACACACACCACAGAGCGCTACTTGCAACTGGTTTAATGTTGGAAAAACACACGTACCGCGAAACCAACAAGATACACATCCGATTCGGTTCCAACCACCGCTTATCACATTTCGTACTCTTACACCCTGCGTGATCGTAAAAACGATAACTCCGATTCAAACAGGGTTATCGATGGGGCAGTTACACACGTACTATCGTGGACACTGTTAGCTATAACACGGCAGCGGCGGCCGTCCCGTACCCCCAGCGCCACATAGCAGGCGCCGTCCGAAACACCGCGCATACGCCGTGTGGCGGACTCGCTCTTCTCGTTTGCGAGCACACCCTCGCTTTGTCGTCTGCTAGCCTCTAGGCTAGTCGCAGAGCAGGCGATGCCACAGTGCTGCTCGTCTGGTGCCCTCGCCATAGCGAACTGGTCGCAAACTCATTTTCAACCAGCGATTTTTATTGGGGCAGATTGTAGAGTCATTAGGGCATTACCCCTGTCTACGTTTTTTGTGTGTTTTTTTTGCTTTTTTTAGAAACAGGCATTTGCAATGTATTTTTGGCGATATGCGTTTGCAAACCAGTATGAGCGCAGCAGGTGTGATGCAGAAATAGACTGTTATACTCCGTTTCACCTTACGTCCGAGCGCAGCGTGCACTACAAAACGACAGAGCCAATCAAATAGCGGCAAAGGTGCAACGTCACGGAGTGCAGCACCGGGGGACCCAATAACGTGCAAAATGCGTGCTTTTGTCGCTGCCTGGTTGGCCCTATCGTCTCGTAGCGACAACTGCGCTTAGACCCAAAGTGAAAAGGAGTATAACTGCAAGTTTGTCCCATTAAAAAATTATATCTATCGTGATATTACATTTAGTGGCGATGATCATCCTTAGCCAGCGGAGTCAGGAAATCAACAGTAAGCACCTCTTACGCGGTGGTTCGCTGAACCGTGTTCAGCGAAAATTGGTAAGCCCTGTGGCGTCGTCTGCTCTGTGCCTAGCAGACGACAAAGCGAGGGTGTGCTCGCAGGCGGGAAGAGCGAGTTCGCCACACGGCGCATGCGCGGAGTTTCGGACGGCGCCTGCTATGGGGCGCTGGGGGTACGGGACGGCCGCCGCTGCCGTGTTATAGCTAACAGTGTCCACGATAGTACCTTCGTCACACTCAGAAATAAAAAAAACGCGTCCGTTACCTCCCTTGTCTTTCTATTTCTGCTTCGTGCCAAGATCACGGTGTTGTCTAAATAGGGTAAACATTCACACCTATTGCAATGCACCGCGAGATTGCCAGGGGGGGCTGACCTCAATGACAGGGCATGTTCCCTTAGTCTCTCGTTCACGCATCGTCCCGACTGCCCCACGTATACCCTCCCACAAGACAGAGGAATTCTGTACAGAACTCCACTCTGCACCCTACGTATTTTGTTGCGTGCTTTCTCTAACAGATATATACCCGTGTGTCACCCCGTTCCACCCTCCCACATAGCTTGCTTAATTTCTGTGGAGCTGAAAGGAGAACCGAAATGCCATGCTTTTCCCCCACCTTTTTAATGTTATGGCTAACGTTATGTATATACGTATCACCACTGGTCTCTTATCTGGATTGCCCCTCTCTTCCCCTCCTCCCTCCTCCACGAAACTCCTTTGCAAGCCCTCTACCACCCCCTTAATGATCTCACAGGGGAAACCTCCCTCCTCCAGCTTCCTCACTTGTAACCCGAAGCTGTCGGCTACGTTGTGCGGACAAGACTTCGTTGAGGCCGCGTTCAGGCAAGTTCTGGCTATCCCCTCTTAATAATCTTGGAGTGGTTAGAGTGGTAAAGCAAAACACCTTTTCGCCCTAAGACAGTATGCCCAACATACATGCGACGGGAGAAGTGCCAACTTCAGATCTAAAAACTGCAAACCTCCCTCCACCGGGTTTTCACTTGAGAAACTCAAGCCCGAGGCGCTAGTTTTGAAAATCTCCAACATGTCTGACACAAACACCGAACTTTCTGACTCCACTTTTTTCGGAACAGAACAAGGTAGTCGTCTACAAATCTGAAGACTTGGATGACGCCTGCCTCCAATCTATCCTTAATCTCCCTATCACTCTTTGCTAAGTACAGATCACTTAACACTGGAGCCACACTCGCACCAATACACACACCTTGCTTCTGCACAAGCTGTACGTCTCTAAAAACAATATATGTGGATTTCAAATAGAAGCCCACCAACTCTAGAAAACTTTCCATGGCAACCCCATATTGATTTTGGAACTTGACCTCCCCAAACACCTCAATGGCCTCTCGAAAAGCCACAAAGAGACCGTCATGTGGGATAGAATAAAAAAAGGTTTTCAACGTCAAATGATACGGCATCACAGGCACCAGGGTTAGAATATATCAGAAAATCCACCACACTTTCTGAATTGTTCACCCTGAAAGGATCGTTCAAGTGAAGCTGGGAAAGGTGACGCTGAAGGTACGATGACATCTGCATCTGTGT
Source organism: Ixodes ricinus (assembly GCA_037355805.1). NCBI lineage: Eukaryota > Metazoa > Arthropoda > Arachnida > Ixodida > Ixodidae > Ixodes > Ixodes ricinus. The sequence goes on along the minus strand of JAZHYW010005287.1, from coordinate 9,410 downwards.
GTGTCACAAAAGCCCTAAACGGCTTGTGTACTTTATGAGTTGTACTGTAAAAAAACCCCTTAGGTTAAGATCCTTAGCTCGTTTGATCGACGCTTTTAAACTGTCTAGGCTCCAGTTCTGGCACAATTAAACCGCCCACTTTTTTATCCTCGGGAGGGAAACTTTCTTTGCTTCCTTAAAATTTTTCTTTATTGACTGCTTGCCCTTAAGTAAAAAAATCCTTCTCAGTAACAAGGACAAACCCGCCCTCCTTGTCTGCTACCAATAGCTTGAGATGTTCGTTCAAACAAAAAGACACAACCTTGCCAACTTTAGGCCCACTGGAGGACACGCCCCTCTTTGTCGGGGAAGGGTATCGACTCCATCTAAAATGCATATATCTCACTTACCTTGATCCACTCTGTCTCCCACATCTCACACCAGTGTCAAGAGTTCCTGAGGCTTGATGTTTGCTTTACCGGCAAACTTGGGTCCTTTCTCTAAAACCTTTACTATCTCTTCCGGAGCTTTAGCGTCACCAAGCAGCACCACCTCTCACACGCCCCTCTTCATCCTGACGGGCTTCGGTAGCGAGTACCCGTTGCGAAAAAACCCTTCTGCAATACTTTTTTCTACATGGACCTTTTTTAATCATTCACCGTGTTATCAACAAGACATATACTTCATCAATTCCATCACTGTTATGTCTGTCAAGGCGAGACACTGTGCGTACGCCATAAGAAACAGGTGCTACCAAATGGAAGTCCTGAACCTCTTCCAGATACCGCCATCGACCGGACATGCGAAAAGGATTACCAAAATTCTACGTGCAGAAACATGGAGGCAAGTAAGACTACTTCCAAGATGGTCTGAAGCTTTGGGGCCACACGGTTTACAGGGATGGGAGGGTTTGCGGAATGGAAGTTCCGGGAGTGTAGACGCCAAGCCAGAAAGGAATACGGAGCTTTCATGGCAACGGGAACTGGCATCGCTACCGAGGCCCGTCAGAATGAAGAGGGGCGTGTGTGAGGTGGGTGCTGCTTGGTGACGCTAACCGCCGAATTCATAAACCTCACTAAAATTGAGGAGCCCCTTCACTTCCGCGAGGAGAGGCGCGAGGGCCGGCGTTGGCCAATCGCGACGGCGGATCCGTTATCGCGGGTCAATGGCCAGCGCCGGCCCTCGCGCCTTCCTCGATGAAGTAGAGGGCGCCCTCAATTTGAGTGAGGTTTGTGAAATTCGGCGGTAAGGCTCCGGAAGAGATAGTAATGATTTTAGAGAAAGGACCCAAGTTTGCTGGTAAAGCAAACATCAAGCCTCAGGAACTCTTGACACTGGTGCGAGATGTGGGAGAGAGAGTGGATCAAGATAAGAGAGATAGATGCATTTTAGATTGAGTCGATACCCTACCCCGACAAAGAGGGAGCGTGTCCTTTAATGGGCCTAAAGTTACAAAGGTTGTGTCTTTTTGTTTGAACGAACATCTGAAGTTACTGGTAGCAGACAAGGAGGGCGGGTTTGTCCTTGTCACTGAGAAGGATTTTTTACTTAAGGGCAAGCAGTCAATAGAGAAGAATTTTAAGGAAGCAAAGAAAGTTTCCCGCGCGAGGATAAAAAAGAGGGCTGTTGAGCTGTGCCAGAACTTGAGCCTTGACAGGTTAAAAGCGTCGATCAAACGGGCTAAGGATCTTAACCTAAAGTGTTTTTGTTTTCACAGTAAAGACTCATAAAGTAGACAAGCCGTTTAGGGCTGTTGTGACACAGAGCGGGTCGTGGCAGATGCAGATGTCATCGTACCTTCAGCGTCACCTTTCCCAGCTTCACTTGAACGATCCTTTCAGGGTGAACAATTCAGAAAGTGTGGTGGATTTTCTGACATATTCTAACCCTGGTGCCTGTGATGCCGTATCATTTGACGTTGAAAACTTTTTATTCTATCCCACATGACGGTATCTTTGTGGCTATTCGAGAGGCCATTGAGGTGTTTGGGGATGTCAAGTTTCAAAATCAATGTGGGGTTGCCATGGAAGGTTTTCTAGAGTTGCTGGGCTTCTATTTGAAATCCACATATATTGTTTTAGACACGTACAGCTTATGCAGAAGCAAGGTGTGTGTATTGATGCGAGTGTGGCTCCAGTGCTAAGTGATCTGTACTTAGCAAAGTGTGATAGGAGATTAAGGATAGATTGGAGGCAGGAGTCGTCCAAGTCTTCAGATTTGTAGACGACGACCTTGTTCTGTTCCGAAAAAAGTGGAGTCAGAAAGGGCGGTGTTTGTGTCCGACGTGTTGGAGATTTTCAAAACTAGCGCCTCGTGCTTGAGTTCCACAAGTGAGAACCCGGTGGAGGGAGGTTTGCAGTTTTTAGATCTGAAGTTGGCACTTCTCCCGTCGCATGTATGTTGGGCACGCTGTCCTAGGGCGAAAAAAGGTGTTTTTGCTTTACGACTCTAACCACTCCAAGATTATTAAGAGGGGATAGCCAGAGACTTGCCTGAACGCGCCTTAACGAAGTCTTGTCCGCAACAACGTAGCCGACAGCTTCGGGTTACAAGTGAGGAAGCTGGAGGAGGGAGGTTTCCCCTGTGAGATAATTAAGGGGGTGGTAGAGGGCTTGCTAAAGAAGTTTCGTGGAGGAGGAGGAGGGAAGAGAGGGGCAAGCTAGATAACAGTCCAGTGGTGATACCGTATACACATAACGTTAGTCATACCATCAAAAAGGTGGGGGAAAAGCTATGGCATTTCGGTTCTCCTTTCAGCTCCACAGAAATTCAGCAAGCCATGGGGTATGGTGGAACGGGGTGACACATGGGTAGATATCTGTCAGAGAAAGCACGCAACAAAATACGTAGGATGCAGAGTGGGGGTTGTGTACAGAATTCCTCTGTCTTGTGGGAGGGTATACTTAGGGCAGTCAGGGCGATGCATGAACGAGAGACTGAGCGATCATGAGCTGTCATTGAGGTCAGCCCCCTCTGGCAATCTCGCGGTGCATTGCAATAGGTGTGAGTGTTTACCCTATTTAGACAACACCGTGATCTTCGCACGAAGCAAAAATAGAAAGACAAGGGAGGTAACAGAAGCGTTTTTTATTTCTGAGTGTGACGAAGGTACGTGTGTAAGTGCCCCATCGATAACCCTGTTTGAGTCAGAGTTATCGTTTTTACGATCATGCACGGTGTAAGAGTACTAAATGTGATAAGCGGCGGTTGGAACTGAATAGCATGTGTATCTTGTTGGTTTCATGGTACGTGTGTTTTTCCCACATTAAACCAGTTGAAAGTAGCGCTCTGTAGTGTGTGTCTCTCCTACTGGTCCGTCGTTTTTAGCGCTTTTAGCCCTAAACATGATCAACTAACTAGCCCAAATCCAAACCCAACTGCTATTCCGCTGAATAATCGGAAAAGAAAAAAACGAAATATTTGCCGACCTGCAGCCACGTGTGGCGGTTACTGGAACTACGGTGAAACCTCTCTGGGGGATTGGCGGAAGCCAAAAGAAAACCTGTCCCTCTCCGCTGCTACAATCTCCGTCAGCCCCGCGGCAAATCAATCCTTTGTACCGATCGCTCGCCACGACCTTCGGCGATGCTAAATTTGAAAAGTCGACAACCACGGAAGACGCAGTTGGGGAATCTGAAGAGAAAACCCAACGGGGAAACCAGGTGGTCTCTCAGAGCACGTCACTTCAAAGACGATCCGAAAGTTGAAAGCCACTTTGACCTTCGATTTGTTGAATTGTTTAAACAAAAAATGAGATGTTTCCAAATCTCTGTAATGCGAAATTAGAGCGCAGCTTTTGAGGTAGTTTGATTTTACGATATACTGTGGTAAACAATTTGAGAAAGAAATATATATATCTACAAATATAGATCACTCTCCTCACATACTGGTTCTGCTCTCTCCTTCTCTTCCGTGTCCATTTTCTCCCTCATACCCCTCCTCCATATCCTCCGCTCCTCCTCTTCCGTACCCTTCCCTCCACCTCCTCCATACCCGCCCCTGTCCCACCTCAATAACCTCCCCTCCCCCTGCGTACCCCCCTCCGCCTCTTCCTCCTCCATACCCTCCCCTCCTCACAGAGTTTCCCCTGCTAAATTTAGCTGGAAAATAGAACCCCACGTTACCTCAACACCAGATCAGTTCCCGCGCTAAATTTAGCAGGGAAATGACGTCACATGACTTCATGTCACGTCACGAATGAACAAACCCAGTTTTCCGCTACATCTAGCGGGAAAATTGACGTCACGTGACCCTACGACCAATTCAATATCCCGCTAAATTTAGCGGGGAAATTGAAGTGGTGTTGAGGTCATGTGACGTTAGTTTTACCTCTAAATTTAGCGGGGAAACTGAATGTGCAGTGTTGCATTATGGGACGAAACAGACCTACTGACCAATTTGGTTTCCCTGGCTAAATTTAGCGGGGAATTGAATTGGTCTATAGGTCTGTGACGTCTCATAATGCAACGCGCGCGGTTACACCGACACCGACCGGCGACGGCGACGACGCTATACGCGGAAACGGGCACCTAAGAGCTGCGCTCTAAAAAGTAGCGTGCACAAGGAACACAGTTTTCTGTTCTTCGTGGCATAGGTGACATAGATTATTTCCCGCACTCAATTGGCCAAAGGCCGAAAATCGCTGCAACGCCCTCAAGGTGAAATCAAGTGTAGTTGCTCAAGTGTAGTTCATGCAGAATACTCATGCAGAGAAGCGAGGCAGTAAGATCATAAGTTGAACAGTAAACTAGTTTATTGCAAGACCCACTAAATAAAAAATTGTAGTGTAGCGCAGTAGGCTAATTACACCTGCTCTTTATGTTTCGGCTATATTTAAACATCACCACAAAATTGTCGTCCAATATGATCGTACCAATGTCTTCCACCACCCCTTCATACCACCAACGCCCTGTGCTGCTCTCGGAGTTTCAATTGTAGGTCATGTTTTATTCAAACTTCATCTTCTTCGTCATCTTCATGATCAAGACTTCATCGTTATCTTATGAATGCTTCTACCATTTTGAGAGCGCAGCTCTTAGGCGCCCGTTTCCGGCTTGAGCGGCGTCGCCGTCGGCGTAACCGCGCGGTGCAGCATGGGAAATATCCCATAATGCACCGCGCAGAAGAGGAGGAGAGTAGGAGGGGGGTGGAGGAAGGGGAGGAGAAAGGAGGAGGGGAGGGAGGAGAGAGGAGAAGGGAGGAGGAGGAGGAGGGAGGAAGAGGAAGGGAGGAGGAGGAGGAGGATGGGAGGAGGGAGGAGGAGTATTTGGTAGGATGAGGAGTTGAGGAGGAGGGAGGAGGGAGTTTACCCTCCCTCACTACCCTCCCCCTCCTCCTCAAGAGCTGCGTTCTAGTTCGGCGTTACAGGGAGTTGTAAACGGCTTTCATTTTTTTCACTCTATATTTTTGTTTCCATTTGTCGTCTAACTCACTTTCCTTCTAATTCTTGTGACCTGAAGATAAATAAAGTAAAAAAGCAACAATTTGTTTTATTTATTTATTTAAACATGCTACTGGCCTGTGGGCCGTGGCAGGGAGGAACAACATATAACAAGACGATACAGTTTATACCTTCAATAGAAACTTTGAACAATACCGTATTTACAAAATTGAATACTAGACGCTCCCAAATCAAAAATGAAATGAAAAAGAAGACTAAATGTACGTAAAAAAAGATAATTGCTTTAACGATAACAATATACAGACCACACTAATCAACAGTAATCGACGGCACGTACCATGTACATTCAGAACTGATAACAACCAAGACAATATAAAAAGACGAAAACTACAATACAACATTCAAATAATCACGCGATATAGATATTTAACTTCAAAGAAAGTGAAACGGGAGAAAAATAACACCGAGGCGATATGCTTACGTTTTGCACAGTAAAGAGGTTGAACAGCACCCTCAAACATTAAAATATCGTTATGATTTACAATATATAGCAGCCGAAATACAATTCAACATGTAGCAGTGGCAAACATTGGTTCAAATGTAAGGAAATCCAAGGAAATGGGAAGCAGTTACTGTTTAACAGGTCAACATAAAAATAATACCCGTGAAAAGGGTGCAAGATGGCTTCATTAACTGCTATTGTCCTCATTCACTGATATGGATCTTGCCATGCTCTAAAACAAAATCATTCCCCAAGTGAGATGTTAAGCAATATTAAAAGCCGTCAACGACAAAAACAAAAACAAAACAAAAACATCACCATGGCGGCACTGCAGTGTTCGCACGAGTTGCGATCGCAACAGCTGACAATGTTGTGATTGCCTGGAGCTGAGCTGGTTGGTTACTCATGCGTGTGAGATTTGCCAGCTGAACGAAGGAAAGAAATATACAAGATAGAGAGAGGCAAAGGAACATATACATGCACTCTGCTGGCGGAGTGCATGTGTATGTACCTTGTCTCTCTCTATCTTGTATATATCTTCCTTCGTTCAGCTGCATATCTCACAAGCTGAAAATGTTTACAGCTGGTGAAAATGCTTCTAATTCTTAACTTTCCTATGTTAAGCATTGAACAGGCAGTGAAGCAAATGGTAAAATATGAAAACATCTTTCCGCACAAACCACTTCAATATATACTATTGTTGCACAATGAAGATCGGCCATTCGTGCAAGTTCTTTTGATGCACCTTTGAATCGCATCTCCGTTTAAAAAGTTTTCACTCTTTATTGTGGGTCTTCTCGTGTCTTGAGAGATTAGATTTTTGTGAAAATGCTTTCCCACAGGTGCTGCACTTGTGTGGTTTCTCCCCTGTATGGACGCGTTCGTGAGTCACCAAGTGATTAGCTTGTGCAAAATGAATTCTGGCAAACCTCGCAACGAAAAGGCTTCTCACCTGTAGTGAGTCCTCATGTGATGTTGCAGGTGTACGCTTCGACAAAACTTTTTCTCACAAACAGAGCAGCGGAAAAGCTTGTCACCTGTGTGAATCATCATGTGATCTTGCGGGTTAGGTTTTTGAATAAACGCTTTTTCACCAGACAGAGCAGCGGAAAGGCTTCTCGCCTCTGTGAATATTTTCGTGCTTCTTGACATCCCCTTTCTGTCGACTGGAGTAAGGGGCAGAACCGGCACTGGTGCTGGTTCTCATTTCATGACTGCGTCGGGGCTTGCAGATTTGTCCAGTCCGCCTCTCAGGGATGGGTAGTTACTCTCGCTGTCCCCATCGACCCAGCAGTCCGCCTTGACCAGCACTGTTGGGGACGCCCGAGAAACAAGACAAGTCAGTAACAAGGAGAGCCGAATCCCAACACATAAACATTTGACAAGCTTGCCAAATATGCACTGCCTTCAGGAGAAAGATGCACATACAAAAAGCTTCCTGGTACCCGTTCACTTCGTAAAAAAACTCGGAAACACGAGGGCAGTTAAAGTTAAGGTGACATCACACTTCTAGTTGGTGAAACATTGGTGAGCATAGGCAGGTTGCCTAACAAAATTATGTTTTCAAATTCCTTGACTTCCCCAGGTTTTCCCCGACTATTTCACCCAAATTTCCTGACAGACACCCCAAAAGGACAGGAGGAGCCTGAAGTAGTTTTTATGGGGAAAACACTAAGTATATATGATATATTGCAAGTCTACTGTGATATTTCTCGGTGTATAAATTGTACCGTTTAAAATAAACAACTGGGAAACGTTTTAGCGCGTGCCCGAGGATAAAAGTTTGTCTTGGTGTGCGTGTTTCAAGAAGATGTGTTTCGGGTTTTGTCAAGACTAGTTTTTGAGCAGATATTGGCAGTTAGTACACTGACTGAGTTGCACGTTCAATGTGCATCACACCACGGAAGCATTTTTTTAAATGCTCAAAAATCCATGCCGATTAGGGTGGAAATACCGACTCATTCCAACTCATAAAATCCCTTACAATTCAATTCCAGGTTTTCCGTTTTCAGGGTTTCTATGTGCACTGATTTACCTTTCATTTATTCAGCTCATCTTGCATTCTAACTGCCACAATCAACAATGAGTGAGCCTCACTACTGTGCCTGAGAGCTGCTATGAGATATGAGGCTACAGCAGCTGCTACGACACTGTGGAGGTATCATGTATTCTGCTACAAAATGTCCCTGTACCAAAGTAGATCTCACGGCATGTCAATGCACCATACACTACTCGACTATACTGCTTTCGATACAAGAATGCTGTTAAAACCAAACAAATGACTACGTTTTGTAATCTGAAACATTAGTGGGCAAGGGCAAGTGCAGCAAGACAACCACATCAAGCTAGTTTTGTTTGAAATGGAGTGGTTGTGAATGTGATAATGTAGGTCGACTGCTTATGATCATCAAAGGGGATCCATTTGATGCAATGGGCGACACTTGTTTGATTCAGTGATGCTGGACTGGTGAAAAACAAGGGCAGTGGGCAGCAAATGCGTGCTCCCAAAAGTTGAGTTGGCTGGTGGGAAAGATCCTCTTTGCAAGGCAGCTCTACCATTCGCAACATCTTGCGATGACAGTTGCCAAAGTTTACCTGCAAGGTTGAGGAGAAGTCGTCAGCAGACGCGTCAGGCGTGTGATGCAAGAATTTGATTTTTTAAAACCTTAAATTATGGCGGATTGACGAAGACACTAAAAGGATATTTTACCAAAAGAACTGTAGCAACAGAGTGCTCAGAGAAAAAACAAATCAAGTAAAACAAAACAAGTATTTATATGGCTGGACTCTGTGTCGGACTATCAAGTTTACCATTTACTTCAGGCTCTTGATCTGAGGAAATAGTAATTCTTAAATGGGGTTGAGGTGAAGTTATACTTCAATTGGCTTTCACAATACAAATACTTAAACCTCTTTTTTATTTTTCGCGTTATTCTATTTTATGAGCACTTAATTGCAGCTTACAGATGTTGCAGTAATTTCAAGCAAGCAATGTACAGCTGCGAAAGGATTAGTTCGAAAACCGAACAAAAATGATTTATCCATGTAGAAAAGGACAATACCTGAACAGAATAAGTTCATTTTTGGCAGAACAAGCTGGAAAGTGACTTTTTCGTATTTAAGGTAATTTCCCCATATTTATGCATTTTAAATGAATACTGAAATGAAAATTTAAATATACCTCACACGCTCAAAAATGAGCATTAAATACGATAACCGCATAGGCTAATGACAATCGCATGTTTGTATTTTGGACGAATGGCTCTATTTTTTGTTCCAAACGGGCGATACTAGCGATTGCTTGAAGAGCAGCTATCAGAGAGCGTGATGCGTCACAGGAGACGTTAACATAGCTTTTCCAGCACAGGCAAGGCTACAGGGAAGATGATGTGAGTTATTAGCTTCGCCGCAGGTGGCGTCAATCACGTTTGCCAACCTAGCCGCTTTAGATGTCCTGGGTTTAGTTGGACAATGCCAGCAAAAAGGAAAAAGTGATTCTCCTGCGTTTCAAACTTCACTGCCCCCCCC
>JAZHYW010005286.1:0-26500 GCA_037355805.1 Ixodes ricinus | reverse complement strand
GCCTGTACGCGCGTTCCGGAAGTAGATCCAGAAAGGTTTCGAAATGTAGACATGACACATGAACACAAATCATTTTTTCACTTTTACATGCGCATGTATGCAATTTTTTTTACTATTGCAGGAAAGTATTTTGTGTAACACGCAGGAAAAACGTTTATCTTTGCAAAATCTTTGCACTCTTAGGGTCCTATCTTGGGACGAACACGGTTGTACTCCAAGGCGGTACTTAGTGCGAGAGCACTTCTATTGGGCGTCTCTATGGCTTTTCTTTGACTTGCCACATATCTTCCGAAGTGCCAGATTTGAGCCAAAGATGCCATGAATGAACCGAGCAGTCAACAGTAAAGTAAGATATGGCGTCTGTCTGAATATTTAGGCCCAAAGTTGCCACATGAAAACCGAACAGCCAGATGTGAAGCCTGGCGCTGGCATTTGTTTAGCAGATTTAGCCCCAAAGATGCCAGATGACAGCCAAGTTACAGAAAGGAGGGTCACGTTTGACTCAACCGTCTTCTTCGTTAATTTTAAGGCCCTAAACTCCCAGCCCAAAATTCAAATTTTCGACGAAAAGCTTGTGCTACTTGATTCTGGTGTGAAAACAACGCACCTGAGGAAGGGCCTCATTCAGGGAGATGCATAGCTTTTGGGACAATTAAAATTTAATTAGTTGTGAATTATTCAGTCTAACATTACTAAAAAACTGATTAAATTTAAAAATAAAACAACCTAGCTGGGCACAATCTACAAAACCGATGCTTATCCTTCAATGTATTCATAATTTGGTGGTCTTGAACAATTTCGGTTTGCTCGACGCAAGTTTTGCGATAGAGAAACAAACAATATAGGTGTTTTCTTTTGTATGGTTCAAATGAGCTATATTATGTGTGGAAGTATGGGTACTTAAAAAGTACTACCAGAACGCCATTGAAAAATTATAATCTCAAAATATTAAATTCTTATGCCCATGAGCCCGATCTCGTTTATTTGACGCATCTCATTATTTTTTATAATAATCTTTTTTGCAATGTCTGATAAGTGGCAGTTTTCATTTTGCTGTTATTTTCCTTGTAACGGAAGACCTTTTATGAACCCGCAGAAGACGTAAGCAGTCTCCTACATTGCCTCCGGAAATGTAATGCCAGAACGCCTTTTAACGCGAACGCGTAGAAGAGCTTGTGTCGCAGAGAAGCCGGCGTCAGTGGCGTGACGGGAAAATCCTGATTGGTCGACAGCCACATGACCTCGCGTGGGAATTTCAAAACAATTCACAACGCTTATGTGAAACGTGACGTCACGCATGTATAAAAAGTGATTAAATCATTATATGTAGTGCGAATTAAAGGTCGCCGCATGTCTCATATGATTTCATCTGAGAAAGTAATGCAGTTTTCTTAACAAAGATGCTCGCAACGACCCTTCGGTTGCGAGCCCGACGCGCTACTGACTAGGCCACGCAACGCACGCGCTTGCAGGGCGAATGAGAAGGGAATACGAACGGGGCCCGAGAACGCTATCGCGTTTCTCTCTTAAAGGCGAAGCCTAAGCGCCCTCCATGTTTGTTTGTTTTTCAAGATTTATTTTTTTATACTTTTTTATTATAAAAGAAACAACGAACATTCGTTGAATGACGCTCCGAGAAGATTGCCTAAAATGGGGTGTCAAAGTGGCGTGCTTCCATTATTACTTCCAGAGGTTCTCCGATATTCATTTTTAAAAATACTATTCAACTATCGACGTCATGTGCTGTCTTATAATGTTGATTTACGTCGCCCTGTTCCCTTGTGTAAAATTGGAAGATTAAAATGAGAACCAAACGGGGGTGTCAACTTCTTGGATATTAAACGTTGTTTTGCAGGTACTTCCCTGGTTATCAAACTTTCTCCGTTTACAGAAGCAGAACCACTGCCCTGTTCCATATGTGAATGACAGGCGTTCAACAAGGAACACTCCTATTTTCGTGTTAACGCTCTTAGCTTTTTTGTTTATTTTTACACACGTTTACTTTCTTGTTAATGTACTTATATCTAGTTTCTAATTTTGCGTGTCAATATATTTTGTCAAATGCATCAAATATGCAGGTTAGAACACAGATATTGCGAAATTTCATAATTGGGCATTACCAAAACAAATTTGACATTTTCAGCGAAAAACATTAATGACCACCAGCTGTGATTCGTTAATGGCAATAACGCATGCTTGCCATGTTAGACCTTGAGAGTGACTGCATTTAGTGATGAAGGTGCGAACTTCACTATATATGAGTCATTTAGTTTCAAATCTTTTTTCTTTAACTATGGATCAGTTTACTGTTTTCAAGTTCTACTTTGAATTAATTTTTTAATAAAACGTGCTTTCTAATGCATATAATTGCAAGTGTTCTGAGCGACATTTTCAGGCGCTTTGTAAAGTTTCAAAATATTTTAACACCTTCCGTTGGTATGATGTTATGATCTTTTTCACTGACTTTGTATCGTCGCCAATGGGTGGGGAACATTTCCAGAGTTACATGTCTGCTTTGATTTTTAGCAAAACGATCATACTAACGTAGAAACAAACACAGCAATTCGGGAAGTGCCTCGCAGGTAGAGTGTACTAAAATACGGTTGTGTTAGTAACACTGCCAGGTCGCTGAAGCTGTAGGTGAATATGGTACATAAAACACAAGAATGAGGCCATCGTTTCTACATCAGCTCTAATAAATTAATCCAGTGGCAGTCTCGCAGAAATCGGGCTAGTGCGTATCACAACGGGACATTCACCGCCTGTTCCCTCAAACTTCTCCGTACTCAATAAAACACGCGTCATGTATAGTCAACGCGCATGAAGTGTTGCAATTTTTGCTAATATTAAAGCTTGACAAAATAGACGCGCCTTTTGCATAAATAATGTAACAAGCACTAGGCAGACTGACCGTTATGTCGAATAATTTTTCACACGGCCACGTTCAGTCTTGCATAAGATTTCTCAAATCACAACTTCAGATACACTAAGCCTCTAGTGCAGGTTAAAGAATGCGTTTTAGTAAATTGCTACGCGGTTCTCTATGGAATGGTTCAAATAAATAACGCTGAAAACAGCGCGTCACAATGTTATCCCGATAGTTAAAACGAACAACAAAAGGGATATAAATAATTTTCTCAAAATAAATAGCTGGGCATTCCGTTATTAGGGAGCCCGAAGAGGTCTAGAACGAAATGGTTATGAGTAAACTTTTGTCCGATCAAACAATGAGCAGATTAAATATATATCTGGATCATATCGTGAAAATGCATGAGAAAGTTCTGTGAACACTGGCTTATTTGCATCAAATACTACTCTATATTCCATGTTTGTTTAGCATGTTCTTAGTGAACTGATTTAGATATAGTACGTTTTGTAGTATAGTTTGCAACAACCAAAATATATAAAACAAAATCGAGAAAATGAATGTTGAGATGTTTGGACAACAAAGGAGGCACAAAATTACGTTCTTCAAGCAAGTGTCTCGGATCTAAAAACGGTGGTGCATTGAGGCGTGATGCGATATATCTTCATTTCTGCTAGTTTCACATTCTACAGTTTTAGTCTCCTCCAAAAGTTTTAATGAACTTCAGTCACACACATATGTATCAAGTAAATTTATTATCAGACGAATATTGCATTTCCTTTCTAATGATATTGCTTTAGCACAACACCAAGCCAGTCTTAAATGGCAAACCTTGTCAAACATACGTAAATTCGGCAATGTCAACCTCATGTCTAAAATCCCACTTTTAAGAGACGCCTTGCGTGGATTATTTCAAGCACGTCTTAAATATTCTAAAACACACGTTGCGTCTCTAAAGATCTCCACTGCGTGTATTAACAATGCGTTTCAGACGGTTAAAAAAACGCAGAATGGTTTTGAGTAAGTGCTTTACTGAAATATATATATGCGATGTAAATTATCAACTGAAGCTCCCCCTTCCTCCAAATTAGGCAACAAAATATGTATATATATAGACTGAACAACCTGAATTACACGCATTGTTTATATCAAATCGTTTTCTACAGAATAGCATTACGACGTTTTAATAAGAGTACACTCAGAAATATCATTTTGCGTTTTGATGTAGCACAAAGTAAGTCCTTGAAAACGATTAACAAGTTTTATATTTCAGGCATAGCTTGGCGAAGCACAGGTCTCTGAGTTGCTTAAACAAACGTGCGCTTAGAGGGTCTGAAGTTGAGTCAAACACTGATTATGAATATTTTTTCATCATAAAATATACTGACATTTAGAAGACTAGCAAAACAAATTCGCTTCATGGTGTTTATTTAAAACGCATAAGGGAAGCTCTAATATTGCCGCGGGCGTAGCTAGCCAAGTAGGCAGCGCGCCAGTGGCTGAGCGTTTATCGTGCTTGTCTTCCGCGAAAAGAGCCGAAGTTTGATGTCTGGCTGGGGATGTAGCTTTTTGTTGTTTCTGTAAATTTCGTTTTCTGGCAAAATCGAGAACTTTTTGTTGCTTATTCGAGGTTAGAACGTTCTACACGCCAAACCTTTTTCGCCGATTGTTCCAGAGGCCCACGCGTGTACTACATAAGGTTCTACGCGTGTCGAGCCGGGGTCAGTCTGGCCGCAGCGCTCGATCCTGTAGTTTCGCCGACATTGACGCCTGCGACGCTAACTTTCTTCTATTTTGTTTTGGGAACAAGTTCGTCCGATTAAACGTTTAGTTTCTCCAGTTGTTATCCGCTTCATCATTTGTCGTTCGTGACAATGTTAGGTCAATGTAAGTAAAAATATTTTTTTTAATATTTATGTTAACATTGAAATTGTTTAATATTGAAATATGTTAATAATTTCAATATAAGGCGTAAGAATATAGCGCACCCTCAATGGACCTTTTTTGGATTAAAGAAAATTGTCTGGGTGTGTCGTCTACGAACCGTACATGCCTCTGCCCATCAAAACACAATGGCATCGTGTCGTTGTATCTGTTTTTATTGCTTTTTATCTCCCTACTAGCAAGGCTTCCGAACTAGTTGACACAAAAAGGCCATATACGCGCAAACATATGCGCGCTGACAATGTTGGTTCCCGGACCGTGCCCTTGGAAAAAACAACAGCGGGAAGCAAGGCTATGGGATAAGCATAAAAGATAAAGTTTATAAACAGAAGAAAACAATCATGAACGCCTTTAAAAAACACATGCAAAGGAAAAAAAACTTTTTTTTAAACAGGCTAGATGGAAAAAGAATATTATAAAACGAATTTACAACGAAGAAAAAAAATTAGAGCTATATTTACGGCGCAAAACGAATTTGTAGTTGGCGCCCGCGGGAGCCGCCGCTGGTCACGTGGTAGGCCCGCGCGCCGCCGCGCTGCGTCGCCGCCGCCGCAAAGTCACGCCGCCGCCGCACGCTGAGCGTTGTGCGACGCCGCTTCAACGCGTTTCTCCACGCCGCCGTCGCCGCCGCCGCACAAGTTCGTCTGCTTCGGGGCGCCGCCGCCGTCATCTGACCGGCGCACAGGTCTATCACGTCTGCTTGCGCTTTTTCAGGAGTTTCCTTTGGGCTCTAAAAGTTACTTATTAATCTTAGTTTTTTTTGTTATACTTCAAACAAAGATGAATAAGTTACTTTTAGAGGCCATAGGAAGCTTCCGAAAGAGCGCAAGCACCACGTGATAAATAAGGGCCAGTCACGTGATAAATAAGGGCCACTTTTCCGCGGCGCCCGCGGGCGCCAACTACAAATTCGTATAGCGCCGTAAATATAGCTCTAAAATTTTTTTCTTCGTTGTAAAATTGTTTTATGACATCCTTTTTCCATCTAAGCTGTTTAAAAAAAATGTTTTTTGTATGCACAAAGATGTTGTATGCATGGAGGGGTGTATACGCAGGTGCAGAGGACTATATATATGCGCTTGGATGTTCAAAGAAGACTCCGTTTGTAGCTCCAGGGTGTGCTAACCTAGAAAGACTGGAATGGTAAGGGAATTTCAAAGCATCTGGAAAAGCCAGAAAAGTGTTGAAAAAATCGTCAAACAATTGGTCGTCTGAAGAAAATGGCCGATGTGCATAGGGTAGTGATATGCAACGAGGCGGCAGAGAGTGGCCAAGGGTGGCATGAATGGTTTTTATGCTGAGTAACTGTTTTTGAAGGCATCGCCATAGGCTGGATAAGCTACAACCCGATTCACTGGATTACGCGAAAACAGCCCGAAAAATGGCTCTAACCTCATCCACTGTTTTTTTTTTTATGGTTTGTGAAATCATTTGAAATATTCTGGAAAAACAAGGGAATGTGAAATTTCAAGGAAGCAATTTGGTAGAGGCCCTGTGCTCGGAAACCACATATCATTCATGACTCTAGCTATTTATTTTTACGTACCCTTTTATTCTTTCGCATTATTCCCTGTATTAAAAAAAGGATAAATAAACGCATCATGCACTACGCTCCCCTTCCGTTTCAGTGGGTATTTTATTTCGTGCAGCTCCGTAGAAATATTTCATTAATGCAAAAAGGGACAGGCATAAGCAATATTGGTGAAAGTGCAGAAGGGTTTTCTGCACATTTTTCGTACGAGCTCCGAGCGAAAAGCTCGCGATGGCATGCTAGACCGTGCACAAAACAATCATGAAAAGGCCAAAGCAGCTTTGAGAATATAAATTGATTTACGGGGTCCTCCTATGTTCAACGTAAAAATGATCATCTTTTTGTATCCTGCCATTAAATTTGCTAATTCTTAGTTGATTTTTCTTGACTTTGTTTTGTTTCAAACGCAATCGCATGCGCGTGGAGCTTTTTAATAAAGGACGATGCGGTCAGCATTTTTTAAGAATTGAATAAGAAAGGTGGTTTGTTTGTTTTTTGTTTGTTTTGTTTGTTTGTAAACGTCTTTATTAGGCCTTTTCGAGGCTGCTCTTGTCCTACGGCATCAGCAGCGGCGGGGGAGAGACACGGGGGATTTCTTTCCTTGGCGGGCCGTGTAGAAGCAGGGCTCCAGGCCCTCCGTCTGCGTGGACGAAGAGGCAGAGGTGCTTCCACAGGAGCTGAACAGTCCCGAGCGACGTGTCCTGAGGTAGAATCCAGTCGATGTAGCTGGTGGGTCGGTGTTCTGCCGGTAACTCCGACAGAATGCGTTCCCGGGCTGCGCCATAGGTTGGGCACTCCCAGACCAGGTGCGAGGTGGTCGCCGGCACAGCGCAGGTGCGGCACTTGCCTTTGTTGGGATCATCGCCGAACATCTTGTGCCTGAGGGCCGGCGTGAGGGCGGTGTTGGTGATAATCCGCCTTATGGTGACCTGTGCCCTGCGGTTCAGGTCTGGAGGCATCGGTGGGATCTCTCGATTGTGACGGTTCGCGGCGGCGGCGTCTTGTCTCAGTCGGAGGAGGATGGCTTTACGCTCCTTCTTGGCAATTGCCGCTAATTCCGCGGAGTCTGGTAAGTCGTCCGGCGGGCCAGTTTCACTCGGCGCTGGGGCGTGTCTGGGCTCTTTTGTGTTGTTGGTTGCGTCCGACACGGTTGATCTGCGCAGTGCTGCTCGTGCCTCGCTGTGAGCCCATTCGTTCGCCCGGATACCCGCGTGTGCCGGGACCCAGTCGACTCGTAGTGTGACGTTGCTGTCATGCAGTAGGCGTTTCGCGACGTCGTGAATATTTCGCACCCGTTCGCTCTGACTCTTGATTGCGTTACGGCACTCCGAATATGCCTCCCTGGAGTCCGTGTAGATAGTGATGTCAGTCACCTTTGTGCCGACGGAGTGACGTTCCTCTGCGTGTATCGCTGCTCGTAGAATGGCTTCGAGTTCGGCCCCCTTCACGCCCACACCCGGGGGCAGCGTGCACGCATCCACTTCGAGAGTGGTGGTGTCAACCCAGGCTGTTGACGTTCGGAGAGGGCTTCCGGGTTCTTCCAGTGACGGCTGCTCTGCGGCCGCGTCGGTGTAGATGCAGACGTGTTTCGTTCCATCTCTGTTTTTGACAAGCTTCTCGTGCGCTGTCGCGAAACGGGACCTCCTCTCGGGATGATCTGGGCCCATGTGACTTGGGAGCGGCGCATCGTCTGTGAGATTGATTTGTCGTTCCCATGGCGGCTCTTGCACCGGGGGATCGGCGGTGCCGGTTGCGGGAGGTCTCCCAGCTCTGCGAGAATCCTCTGCCCAGCACGTGTGCTCAGTAGCCGTGTTCTCTGTGCAGACAAGAGTTGCTCGGCCACGTCGGCCAGCCTGTTCAGCCCGCCGTGGGCATAGAGGTCCGCAGTCCAGGTGTACTTTGGGAGGCCCGTTACGATTCGTATCGCTTCGCGGTTTAACTTTTCCAGCTCCTCCTGTTGTTTTGTAGTGACGTGATGGTAGTTGTAACCGTAGAAGATTTTTGATGAGAAGAGAGATTGGACGAGCTGCCGAGTTTCTTTCTCGCCGGTTCCCCATCTTCTGCTGGTCACTCGGCGAATGAGGTGCAGGATCTGCCGACCTTCCTTCTTCACGCGGGCCATCCACGTGCCGGCTTTGCCGTCTTGATCGATAAAGAGACCCAATACACGGACCGTCGAGCTCCGCTTGATGGGCTTCCCGGCCAAGTTCAAAGAGTAGAGGTTTCTGGTCTTCTCAGCGTCTCGCTGCGGGCCGGAGAGAACGACGACAAATTCCGTTTTCTCTGGGGAGGCGGTCATGCCTACCTCCTCCAAAATCTTTGGACCTCGTCGAGTCCTCGCTGAAGCGTATGTTCTTGCTCCCCACGGATCCGGCCACTGACCAGAGGGCAATGTCGTCCGCATATAGGGCGAAACGAAGCTGTGGGATCTTGGACAGGCGCGGAGGCAGTCGTGCCATGACCATGTTAAACAGAGTCGGCGACAAGACCGCCCCCTGCGGGACGCCGACGTGGTTGGCAGTTTCGGGACCTTTCTTGTCTCCGATCTTGACTTTAAACCGCCTATCACGAAGAAAGCCGCGGATGAAGTTGAGCGCTCGCCCGCCTACGCCCACTAGGCCCGCGCTCTCGATCACCGCCGCATGCGGGACGGAATCAAACGCCTTTTGGATGTCAACCGCGACGACCGTTCGAGGCTGAGATTTCGATGGTCGTTCCAGAACATCGCGATATAACATAAGCAGATTATCTTGCGTGCTCAGGCCTTGTCTGAAGCCTGTCTGGCAATGGTGGAGTCGGTCCTCGGTTTCGAGCTGCCAAAGGATTCTTGCGAGAACCATTCTTTCCGCCAATTTGCAGACATTGCTCGTGAGGGAAATGGGTCGCAAGTTTTGAATTGAAATCGGCGGTTTGCCCGGTTTCGGTATCGGGATCACGAGAGATTCCTTCCAATCGTCCGGGACGGAGCCCGTCTCCCATACGTCATTGATCCATTCAAGGAGTTTGGACTTGAATTCCGTGGGTAGATTGCGAAGTTCCGCGAAGGACACGCAGTCCGGTCCGGGCGCGCTCCGAACGTTGGCCACGTCAAGCGCGGCCTGTAGCTCGGCCAGAGTGAACGGCGTATCGTTCGGGGCTGCTGTTCTCGCTTCGTCTCCGTGATCGTAGCAAGTCTCGTTTTTCTCGTTCGGTTGTGGGAAGAACGTTGCTCCGGCCATCGCGGCGATTTCCTCCTCACTCTTGTCGAGTCGGAGAGCTACCTTCTGTGCTGCCGTCCGGCTTTTTGACTTGCCCTGCCAGCTCCTGAACATGTTCCATATTTGGGGTATGTGCATCCGTCCGTTGAATTGGTTGCACAGGTCCTGCCAACGTTCTTGTGCCAAGTTCTGGGCGTGTTTGCGCGCCTCCTCCGTCGCCTGGTCAAGGCGCCTGCGCAACCATGGTTTCTTGCCCCGCTCTCGGTATCGCGTGAGCGCCTCGATGCGGGTATCCCATAGATTGAGCAAGTGTAAGTCAGGCTTGGGGGTGTCCGGGTCCACGTTTACCGTGCGTGTGGCTTGCGCCTTTGCTGCTCGCAGACGTTGGACTAGGTCGCAGGGCCGTGTTTCGCCTTCCAGGACCTCCCATTCTTGTAGTAGGTTTCGGTAGTCATCCCACTTGGTGATTTGAGTTTTTATTTTCTGGTTATTTATTCCTCGTACGTTTTTGAGCGTGACAAGTATGGGGAAGTGGTCGCTGCCCATCGCGTCCATGGAAACTTCCCAATCTGTCCGTGCGTTACGCGACCCCCACGTGAGGTCTGGGGTTGTGTCGCCCTGGCGTCCGTGTCCGTAACGTGTCGGAATTTCAGGGTCGTTGAGCAGTTCCATGTAGTTGGCAGCCATCACGTCGCGTAGGGTCTCTCCCCTGGAGTGATTCTCGGCGTAGCCCCACGCCTGATGCCGCGCGTTGAAATCTCCCGCGATAACGATTATATCGCTGGAGTAGGTGGATCGAATGTAATATATCCAATCCCAATTCTCGCGCGCTCTGTCTGTCCTTCTTGGCCGGACATAGACCGAAACAAGGAGCAGGGCGCGTTTGCTGAACCGGGTGCGGACGCCCACTACTTCCTGGTGATCGTTGCACCATCTGCTCAGGTCAATCACCTCAATGTGTGGAACGGTCTTGTCGATGTAGATCGCCGTCTGTCCGCGCGCGTTTCTTCTGCCCGATTTCCGCCCTTGCGAGCGATGCGTGATTGTGGGTTGAAAGTAGGCGTCGTATCCTGGGATGACGATCTCGGTGCTGTTAACTTCTTGGAGCAGCATCGCGAGCGGTTTGCCTTGTGTTTGCAGTCGGTGGACCAGTTCGGCTTTTTTGTTTGCGAGCGTGCGGCAGTTCCATTGCAGGATCCACGCATCGCCCGCGGCCGTGCGTCGATTGGTGGGACCACCGTGTCGACCACTTTCCATTATTTCGGTGCGACGGTTGGTGTGAGACATTGGGCAATCGTCTCCGAAATGAGGTTCTTGAAGCCTTCTGCGAAGCGTGGCCAAGCCTCGGCTAGCGCTCTTCTGACTTCTTCTCGTATGACGCTGAGCGTCTCCTCGTCCAGGCGCGGCGTTTTCGAGCTCGTCACTTCGCGGTGCGCTGGCGTGGTAGGCTCTGTTGTCGGTAATTTCCTGTTGTGCCCAATGTTTTTGCGCAGCGCAGCAACTAAGGCGTCGGTGTTGGGTTCTGCCTGGGGAGCCGAGCGGGTGGGCAGGGGCGGGAAGTCCGTCTCCATCTGGTCCGTGCCTGGTGTCTCCGATGTGCGAGGTTCACCGGGCTGTCCGCCTGCCGAACTTTTGATACCGGTCGATGCCGGGCCTGCTGCTGGTGCAGGTGCGATAGTGGTTGCTTTGGAATTAGTGTCTTTGGGTCGTTTAGGGCGTCTGGTCGGGGCCTGGTCCGGCGACGGTGTTTTTGGCGCGACCTGTTGTGCGACTGTGTTGGCGCTGCCGTTGCCGGCGTTGGTCGATTTCTTGTGGCGGCGCCTGCGTCTCCTCGATCGTGAGGGTCGCGTGTTTCGTGAGGGCACGTGTTTGGGTGGTGTTCCGGGTGGTTGGAGCTTGGATCTGAGGTTCTGAGTGGCCTTCCTCGCGGCCGGGCAGCATGAGTCCGTCGCAATGTGAGATCCCTTGCAGTTCCTGCATTCTGGCGTTTCGCCGTTGCATTCGTCATCGCCGTGCTTCATCCTGCCGCACTTTTCGCATCGTTGCCGGTGCTGGTTGGGGCAGATGTCATGCTTGTGGCCGATGTCATGGCACTGTGAGCATACTACGACTTTGGGTTTGTATTCGAAGACCCTCTTCTCGAGTATGTCGTACAACACGTGCGAGGGAGAGTCGGGCCGTCGAAAGTGATGAGAATGGAGCCAGACGATCCCATGGGTCGCGCCGAGAGAACTCGGTGTGGAGGACATGTGATCATTCGTTGTAGTGTCTGTGCGTTCGATTCGTCGACGCCGTGGATGACGCCCCGGGCGTTTTCTCGCCTAGCTGGCTCGTAGGTTTGCACTAGAATTGGCGTCTCGCCCCCGAATGGGAAAGATTCCACCTTAAGAAGATGGTCTCTTAGCTGGGGGTTGGAGGTGTCTATGGCGATCGTGTTGGACCTGTGCAGCACGCGAACCTTGAAACCGGTCGTTACGCGAATCTTGTTCGCCTCGCTCCTGATCGCGTCTATGAAGAGCTTCGGGGAGAGTGCCGCCATCCTGATCGGTTGTTTCGGCCGTAGAATGACGGTGTAGTTCGTGGTACGTACTTTTCTTCTGCGTTGTGTGACGGGCGTCCAGCCATCCTCATCGGCGTCCGCGGGGTTTGCGATGGACTCAGAGTTAGCCCACGTAGCCATCCGGCGGGCAGCCTCTTGAGACGCTGCGTTGACGAAGCGTCCCCCGGCCGTGTTCATCGTGCCCGTGCGCCGTCTCTTGGTGTCGTGGTTGCTGTCTTCGGGTGCGGGGGTTTCGTGAGGTCCGCTTGCGTTGTCTGGAAGAACGGAGAACGGGTTCCAGTCGTTGCCTGCTCCAGTGGGAAGTAGGCTTAGCGGCCGCTGAGCCATGAGTTGTCGAGTTCCCCGGAAAAACGAAAGATATCGCCTTCCGGTCGCAAGTCCTTGGAGGAATCGGTGCCGGTAACGTTCTCGGACATTTCGGCGAAAGTTGGGGGTGTTTACCCCGAATAATCCGCTAAAACTGCCCGTTAAATAAGAAGCACACGGGACGAGCGCTCGTCCCGTGCGCTTCTTCTTCGTCCTACCCAGAAAGGTGGTTATTCCTTTGATCGATGCCCACCCACAAAGGCGGACTCGTGAAGCATGAATAGCATTATTCAACATATCGACACACCTTTTATTGCCGGCTTTGTTACCTTCTTGATCTCTTGCCCCAAAAGATGAAATTGTGTCCGGTCAAAAGAGCGCATGATTGAATACCGGTGGCGTTATTCGGTCTACAAGCGGTCTTTTAAATTAAACAAAAAAAAAGTTTTTTTTTTGCCGTCGAAATATTTTTATTTTTAGACGTACGCATTATTACCAATCAATTACACGTACTATTTGCCTTCAAAAGCTTACGAATTCAAGTGGCAGGTGGCAAAGAAAAAAGCATTGCCAGCTATTTTTATCTTCAAAGTCTATTAATAAATGGAACGTAAAATATCTGATTCAAATTTGTTGACGAGACATATAAAATTTGTTTTGAAGATTGAAGAACGTATGATTTAAAAATTTCTCCACTAAACCTACTGGAAAAAGTAACGCCACGTGATCTGACGACAGGAGACGTCACGTGGCACCATGACGTCACGGTCTGTACACCTGTAGAAAACGTTGCTAGATTACTTCACTGTGGAACTCCCTCGGAAGGGGGCACCCGCTCACTCACTTCAGTCCACCTCCCGTCGTTAGAAGCGCCATCTAGATTTTCCTTTACGAACTGTGCGTTCCATAGAGTACGGCGGAACGCCATCTAGACGCTGCGCTTCAAAACATGCGTATTCCATAAAACACGCTGCAGTTACCATAGCAGCCGTTCGGCACGTCGAACGACGGGAGCCGAGTCGTGGAGAGTGAGGGGGTACTGCTCTTGCATGCAGCGTCTATGAGCAGTTCCGTAACTGAGCTAATCTAATAACTTTGACCAGTACAAAATACCTCTTAGATGTACTGCCCTGACTCACGTGATAACATCACGTTGTGTGGCATCAATTTCTCTGCTAAATCCAACGGAAAACTTTCCCTGCTACTCTTAGCAAGGAGGAGGACGGATAAACATTTGGGATTAAAGGGTTCTGTAGAAATGCATGCAATTTTTTAAAATATCAAACAAATTGGGTTAGATGTTGAATATGAATACTTTCACGGCGGACGTTTAGTGTGCATTAACATTGCGTTCTCTGTAAGCAGTGTAGAGTGAAAATTTGACAGGCAGAGTTGAACTGCTTGGCTCGGATTGGGGTGTTAAACGATGTCGTTCTTTAGTGATCAGTGATTACAAACATGCATGTTGGCGTAACGCCCGCCGTCATCGAGTCTGACTGGAGTTGGTATTTATCTAATATTATACGAGTCTACGAATGTTTCCTAACAAAAATTTAAATTTGGGATGCTTAAAAAAATAATACGTTCGGCAACCGCTTTGATTTCGCCATCGCCCAGTTTAATTTGATCATTATTTCTCTAGATATTCAGGTCAAATGCATACTTCCGATCGGGTGCATTCCAACAGACTTCACATTGTATCAGAACTACCATATACGAAGTAGTTAGTTTTTATAAACTAAAAAGAACAACAGAAAAAAAAATTAAATCGCGCTAATATGATTGCGAGCCTTAAACTATATCGCGACGGTTTAGCCACGCTTATATTTATCGCGTCCCTTCATAAAAAAGGCAGATAATTCAAAGCTGATTATTCCCCACGTATATAAAAACAGCTAAAGCGAGGGGTAACCATCAGTGTCATCATTCATTATTCATTAACTTATTCTTTCTTGAGGGCGCAATGGTATTAAACAAGGGATTGGACACTTAAAAAAAGAGAAAAAAAGCGATCGTTTACTAACTTGTTAGCTTGAACAGAAGACCTCCCAGATAAGAAATCCGAGGTGGGAAGTTTTCTGCGTCGCTAAAAAAGGCTTGCGTAGACGCAAATACTACGTCATGCGTTTGGCTGGAACAACTTTTTCAAACTCTGAGAGAACACAAGTTCCCGCCAACTCTCACGCAGGCTAGTAGACAATCTGTGCCCCGCCAGAGTCCACGCTAGTTGTGAAGAAAATTCCACCACTAAGCCTTCGTAACCGTGGAGGTGTGGTTGAAACTCCAGACAGGTACGCTCTAAGTTGGACGTTCGCCGAACGCCGCGATCAACCTGCAGCGTTATGCCGCATAGGCCACCTTTTGTTATGCGCGATTGTTTTAGCCGGTAACGGCAAACTCACAAAGACGAACCAGCGCCGTGACGGTGCACGTTTTGGCGCTGATTCATTCGCTCCATGGTATGGTCGCTTTGGCTTCCGGGTGGACTTAACGTAAAACGAAGTCTAAAAATTAGATGGTTAGACTGGTTTGCTATGAGAGAAAGCAAGTAACATAGACACGAGTGATAGGGTAAAGGGAAAGAGTGGTCTGGAAGAGGAAGGCGGAAAGGGGGACAGAATAGGACGGCATAAGATATTGGCTACAATTCAATGTCACATGTTGCTCTGGTGCTTGCGGATGTTCAGTTTTTTTTATGCTTTGATTTTCATTATGCTCCACGGCGATATTTAGAAATACAATTTGGGAAATTTTGCGTATACAATTTAAGGATGCGTTGAGTTTCTGTTGATTGTTGTTCCGTATGTCAATACTTAATTTGTTGAGCTTCAGTATATTAACCATTTGCAGAGTAAATTTTAGTTCTGATGTCTTACCCTGTTTTATTCCGAATTAAAGATCTCAACGTCAGTTAGGCGCTGAGCAGTGACCGAGCAAATGCCGTGTTTGAAACTCAGTGGAATACGGAACCACAGTTGGCGATGACTTGATAACGACGCGAAATGTCTAATCATCGGGGCATTCTTCGCTTCATGGTCAGTTCTTGATTGTTCATGATCGGGAGACGCTCCGATCGCAGCGGATCGCAAATTTTAATGGCGTAATCGGCACCGATTACGTTTTTTCCTTCTGAACCTGATGGAGATAATAGCAGAGAACAACCATCCACAGAGCTTGCTCAACGGCCTGGTATGGGCGGGAAATCTCATCAACTGCGTTCGCTTCATTGACTGATGTCAGTTGACGGACGCCTCAATTAACCGCGGCATCTCGAAAGCCAACGTGATTTCGAAAGAGCGAGTTTCCGGTATTCTGGTGAAGGCTTAAAGGGCGCGGAGAGGGACGGGGACGGAGTGCTTACTAATGGATGGTTTGGGCGACGCGAGAAGTAGACGCTGAAAGGACCAGAATAATGGTGTGGACTCTCTCAGTCGCTCTAAGTACGGACGTGCAGAACGTTTTCTCTTTTTTTAATCGAGCACAGATGAACTCCTTTTTTCAGCCCAGTTTAAGGATCCTTAAATAAAGGAGCATCTTTAACATTTACTAAGCGTCCTATTTATATTTGGGGAGTATTGGCTTCTGCAAGCTCTTCTCGACGACTTAGAACGCAATATCTTCACTTTTGTCTAGGTTTAACAAAAAATGAAAGCCGTTTACAACTCCCGTAATGCCGAATGGGAGCGCAGCTCTTGAGGAGGAGGAGGAGGAAGGGTACTCAGGGGAGGGTATACCTCCTCCTCCTCCTTCTCCTCCCTCATCCTTCAATATCCTCCGGGGGGGGGAGGGGGGGGGTCACGTGACCTTGGGGGGGGGGGGGGGGGGGGGGCGGGGCTCGCGCGGTGCATGTCCCAACATGCACCGCGTGGATCGCCGACGGCGACGCCGCTCAAGCCGGAAACGGGCGCCTAAGAGCTGCACACTAAAAAATATTAGAATCAAATGCAACCTCTCAAAACTCCCTAAAAAAAAAAGAAAAAGGATTCACAGAGGATCAACAAGTTAAATTTGTTTCCGACTTGCAGCTTGTTAAAAACGAACGCTGAGACCGCTCGTACATCAAGCTCCACGCTTAAAGTTATCGCACTTTCCGAGAGATGGCGCCAGCTGACGGTCTCTAAGGAAACAAATCGCGGGAAACGGGAACATAGGAATGACGCCTCGCTCCTAGTACGAGTTATTTGTTCCTTCATTTTATGCTTTCTTTTGATGTCTTCATTGGTGTAATTAAGGATTGAATGTCTCGTAAACAACATTTTCCAAAACCATTCAATTTGACAATTTGATTTTCGTATCTACTCACAACTGATGTAGGAAAAAGTGAGTTTATATAGGTCTTTTGTGACTTGTGCTTGAATAATTGTTTTAAGATTATTAATTGCAGACTTTTAACTTTTTAGAGACTTTTGGTAGCTTTAATGGCAGCTATCCAGTCAAGTATTCAAAAGTCGAATGATTAAAATAAAAATAAATGAGACTGTTAATTGTTTAAAGTAGACGTAGATATATTACCACAAGAATGCCAACATAAGCACATGTTGGTTTTAATTCTTTAGTGCTCTTTTAGTCAAATCTAATATTTTTATTATAATTGTTTTGTTTTCCTTTTTATTGTCGTCGTATCTCATTTTCATTCGAACGCTTGATTTTTCTGTCCTTTCAAGGTTCAGATAACCGTAAATGGTGTTTAGATGGGTGATATACTTATTGATTTTGATAAAGTTTGAAACTCAAAGCCAAGTAACGAGGTTGTTATACGAAAATTTCTTTCACAATCACTTGGGTGGCCGAGTATACAACATCCTACGTGACACGATGCATCATATCCGCAACCAGTGATCAAAGACAAAAACTACCGTTTGCTCAAGTAAGATGCAGCATGAGTGCGATATTATGAGGCTTGTGTTGAACAGCATCATTTCAATAAAAGCCATTTTTGTTTTTTTCGTTTTTTGCGAACTAAAATTTTAGAGGTTGTTAAGAATCTGTGGTTCTTGTTCTTTAATATGGCAGGATAAAGCATACAGGAAACGACTGCAATAATTTAGCTCCCATCAAGCGGCTGTTGATTTTAGAATGTATTGGTTTTTCACAGATACTCAAATATGAAGGAACCGCTAATGGATAAACCAAGTCAAACTAAGAAACTAGGTAGAATGAGAAGTTATTTAATGTGTATATATTGTATTTCGTGTGTTTGTTTCTTTAGTTGGACAAGAAGTCTGGGAGGCTGGAGCGAAAGGCGACCAAAGGCCAGCCTTGACAAGGCTCCAGTCCGCGTTACAGCAGCTTACGCAGCAAAGCAACAATAGAACATAATTACAGACATGCAACGAATGGTGCACTTGTAACATTGGCTTATATGTCAAACTAAAAATATATATATATATATATATATATATATATAAGTATATATGAGAGATATCTGAACATAACGTGGGATGATATATATGCTATAAATCATACAAAACAAAAGGAAAACGAAAAGAAAAACGAAGGAAGGATGAGAAGGATCAGGATGGGAGACGTATTATTGCTGAGGACCTAATATGCAAAGCCTTATTTTTTTTTTGATAATTTCGAGGCGATTGACAGTTAGTAATAATGCCTACCATTTCTGGGAATCTATTTAAAAATTCAGGAATTATGTAACTCAAAAGTTGAGACCCATAATTTGTGCGAATTTTTTCTTGAACATATTTTTCATGACGTAAGTTATAGGTTGTGGTTTTCTGCGGGTAATTTTCTAGAAATAGAGACTCGCTGTTTTTAAATTCTGTGTAAATTTCTAGAGCCACTCTCAAGTAATAATGTTGTTGGATGGAAAGAATATTGTGTTTCAGAAAAGAAGCAGCAGTATGGGCGTAACTATCTAGATTATCTATGCACCGGATAGCTTTCTTCTGTAGGACTAGTAACTTGTCAAGGTTAGTTGCTGTTGTTGTTCCCCAAATTAATAAACAGTAGTTAAGATGGGAGTGTAACAATGCATAATATAACTGACGTTTTAACCAACAAGGCAGGAGTAGCCTAACTCTACGCAAAATGCCGATAGATTGGGAAATCTTTGAACGAAGGTGTTCCACATGTGTCGAGACCAAGTTAAACTCTCATCGCACCAAATACCAAGAAATTTATGCGACCTAACGTTCTCTATAATTGTGCTTTTAAACTTTACGTTTATTTGATAGTTAATAGGTTTATTTTTAGGCTTAAAAATAATATATTTTGTCTTGCCAGTGTTCAACTGAAGTTTGTTGGACTGTAACCATAGTGATAAATTATTTAACCACTCATTTGACATAGTTTCTAGCTTCATTAGGTTTGAATCAGAAAAAAAATACATTCGTGTCATCTGCGTACAAAATAATATCTGGTGTATGTGGCAGATTTACAATGTCATTTATATACAATAGAAATAACAATGGACCAAGAATAGATCCTTGTGGTACACCGTAAGTAATTGTTTCAAGCTGAGAACGCATGCCATTTATGAACGTATATTGAGAACGTGCCGATAAGTAACTACAAATCAGTGCCAATGCAGTGCCTCTGATTCCATACATTGGCAATTTTGTTAACAGAATATCGTGCTTTATGAAATCAAATGCCTTGCTAAAATCTAAAAAAATTCCGACTGTGAAAAGCTTATTTTCTATATTGTTAATAATTTTATTTTTTACATGCAACAAAGCCATTTCCGTTGATTTGTTCTTTTGAAACCCATATTGTTGACTTGCAATTAAATTATTTGCACTAAGAAAGTGGGTGAGTCTCGTGAATATAAGCCTCTCCAAAAGTTTAGAAAACATAGGTAAAACCGATATAGGTCGGTAATTACTCAGGTTGTTTAGCGCTCCACCTTTGTGCAAAACGCAAACCCTGGCTATTTTCATTCTAGTCTGGAAAAATGCCCTTGCTTAAAACGGCGTTCAATATATAGGCGAGTGGTGCGGATATTAAATGAGACACAGCTTTAATTGGTTCAGCTTTTAGCTCATCCTCGCCAGCTGCAGTACTGTTGAGACAAGCTGTTAAGCATAAAAATAATTTCGGCCTCGCTTGTAGGTGACAAGTAGAAAGAACTTGATATATCTGCCGAGACGTACGCTTCCGCTCTTTCGACGCTCACGGAAGACGGTGATGCACCTGAGGCTACAAAATGAGAGTTGAACTTATTCGCCAGCGATTCACCAAAGAACAAAACGCCGCCAATTGTTATTTCTTCTGATAGAGTCTTTCCTGCTTTTGAGTTAATGCTTGCTACTGCATTCCGAATTTTCATTTTGATCACTCTTAATGCGAATAAATTTACGCTTGTAGTATTCTTGTCGAGCTTTTTTTATGTCGGAGTTTACTTTATTCACACTAGTGCTCTATTGTTTAACACAAGACTTCTATTTTTCCCGCTATTGTTAGGCTTCACTTTACAATAATTTTTTTAAATCTTTGCGACATACATAAGAAAGCAGTGGTATGTATAAATTAATGGCAAAAAAACGTTTTTGCGTCTAGATTGTATATGATTTTGTTTAGCTGACCCAATACCCAAGACCCAATACCCAACGTTACCATGCTGTGGACTGTTCGCCGGATATGTTTGACTATATTAAGTCGTATATTTTCCGATAATTAAGTCATTCCCATTCTTTCCCTCATCGTTCAAGAAATGCATCTTCTGACTACCACAGCGGTGTCATGTAGTAACATTTTGCAAGTGTATAGCCTTCACAAGCTCGATGTAGCTTTTACAATTTGATGCCAATTATAGACCTGATGCAATTATCGCATCTAAAACTACCACTGTTGAAAACGAATTTGCATGTTGCCGAAGTAACCTTAATTTGATGAAAATTTTAGACATCTTACCAAGTACCAGCGTGAAGTCACATCAGATTAGATCCGTAGTTGTTTTAAAATACAGCTGTATCCACCCTGGCCAGGGATGGAATAATATATTTCGAATGGAAATTAAACTAATTTCAGAGAACCTTAAGATTTATTGACTTAAATTAATTTACTCGTGGTATAAAATATGACTTCCGAACAAACCATTCCTTTTCGAATTCTTCACCAAAAAGAACATTGCCTGGTCCTGTGCATTATCCTGGCACCAACCATCTGGTTGTTGCCCGAATTACCTTTCCAGCGTCATAGGTGGTACATACTTTATTTCATTAATAATTACTTGTTTTCTCAAAATCTCTGCTATCTTAATTTTACAGATGTGGTGAGCTTATATGCATTTCAGGGAAACCCGTGAATTTGAATTCCATTATTTCCTTCTCTCCTTGCATAAATCAATTAATAATAAATATTTCCATGCGTTTTCTCGTTCAGTTACACCAAAGAAGGCCTGTACTCTGCAGAATAAATTGTAAAACCTGTTTGGCTTATTAAGCGCATTAGAAGCATGTAGCTGAGCACCATCCCTTTACTGTTAACAAAAAATGCTACAAGAATCAATTCAATTATTTGTAGTCACTTAAACAAAGACATGGCCATTGAAAAAGTACGCCTTCTAAGTCTCTATGTACTCCCTACGCCGAACATCACAGATTCAGAATACTCAATAACGGTGAATGCTGCCAGGCAAAGCTTTGACGAACAAAAAGCCGGGGGCACAAAAGGTAAAAGCGAGTAAAGGAACTGTCAGCGACAGACGTATCTGTTCCGCGAGAATGGTTTTTGGCGGAAAGCGGAAGTAGAGCTCTCCCAGCAGGATTGACGAAAAGGACGTTACACTGTCGCCAGAAGAGCGAGTCTAAGTTGGTGTCAATACAACTGCGGACGACACTGACGTGTTGGATGTTCGTCTTGCAGAGCAATTCGCAGCTGTCTTCCATCCAGTGCTTGCCGGAGGCGCCGGACGGAAAATAGGGAAGCAGAGGGGAGCCGTGTTTTGTTGGATCTGCTTGAGTGGTCGAACAATCCGGGGTGAGAAGAGAAATGGGTCGCGAAAGCTTAGAAGCTTGTAAATTCGTATCCTATAAACTTTCAAGAGTCACAAAGCGAAAGTTTGCCGCAGCCAAAAATAAGTGAGGGATACCGAGGGCAATCAAACGGCTGTAATATTTTCAGCCTTGAAAAAACCCGATACCATGGTTAGCACAAAATTGATCAACGTCTCACTTTAAAACATACGTGTGTTTGTCTTTATGTTACTCCTGTTTTCGGATGCCACAGTGGTAAAATGTTACCGGAGTGTTTTTGTTTTACTTATTGCAAACAATTATGCGTAAAACAAGCGTATTTTTCTGTACAAGAAAACATGCTTACTTTCATGAAGTCGGAAAGTTTAAAATGCAAGCCGCTTTCTTAACGTAACCAATCAAATGAAAGTTTCTGAACTATCTCACATCATTAGAACACATTCTAAATAGTACTTGATTGGAAGCATAAAACAATTGATTTGAGACGAGTGCTTACAAGTAAGCAAATGTGAAACGACAGCTCTGCCACCTGTGCGTCCAATAAGAATGTTTTTACCAAGCAACTGCTCTACGAAACGTAGATGAACTAGACGTAATATCTGGTATCATTCATAAATAAGCCTCTACTAACGGAAGCCATGCTTTGGTATGAACTCCACATGCTTATGTAGCTCACTTCAGCCATAAACAAATTTTCACTGCTTTGAGTCAGGACTTTGAAGGATGTTTACCAAGTTGAAACTCCCAAAAGGAAACATTTGAGTACCATCCGCCCTAAAAAGATGTTTTTGTAAAGGCGAATTAAACTGCCGACTTCACATCGAATCAGGTGAAGTGGTGCGGACATCCACAGTCGGTACTCTGGTGCGCGATGGTGTTTATTCTTTCGCAAAAAAAGATCACCAGGAGTCTGGGACGTGTCTTCTCCCAGATTTTTCCTCAATGCTCTTACTTGTTTTATTTTTGAGGCAGGCCATTTGTGCGGCTGAACTTCAAAGCTAAAAAAGTTGCATGTTTCTGTAGTTAGAGCGATGTATATTTTTAACGCCGAAACAACCCGCTTTTGCGAACATTTGCTCGCGGCAGAGCAGGAGAATGGGTATGTTGTTTTGAGCTTTATGCTTTGTGTTCGGTGTAAAGGTTTCGCCAACTTTCTTCGCAGCATTTCCAAGCTTTGGCATAGCTCTAAAAATTGGCGCATCTTTACAAAGAGCAATTTTGTAGAGTGAGAAACGCGAGTTACGCGCTGTTTTTGAAGGAGTGGATCCACCACGTTCTAAAGCCGAAAACAAGAAAAAATACAATGAAAGCAATCAAACTTCCAGTCACACTTTTCCTGCAGGTGCATAGTGTTGTCATTTGAAACATTTTCTAGTTTTTTCTCTAGGCTGTAAGAATATTCTATAGTCATAACAGGTAAATTTTAATGGCTCCCGAGTAATGCAAACATCACACACCAAGCTGAAGCTCACGATTGTGTTTAGTTTACTAGTTTCTCGGAAGCAGCGCATTGTTTGGCTATTCAGCCGCAATTGCAGGAAGTAATATATTGGAACCCGCTACAAAGCCTTGCACCATATATAACGTATTCTTTATTTTGGCCTTCACTTTCAAAACTTGGAGTACATTGAACTCACGCGGGGAGATAAAAACGCTTCATTCGCTACAATCTTGGGTGTTTGGGGTCTTATTTTTTTTCGTCAGCTTCCTACTTTTTGTCAAGACACTTTGAGTCAGTTCAGTTCACGCGAAAGAAACATAAGCCACACCCTTTGTTTCTTCTTGCGAAGTTTATCCAGACCACTTTTTTGTGGGGGGGGGGGGTGCAAAGTTATGATGAAACGATCATAAAACCTTGTGTTGAAAAGTATACAAATAAAACATGCACGCTTTCCTGAAAAATAAAGCGCGTAAATACGACGGTTTTAAACAATGATACCTATGAACAGCGTGCAGTGAAATGAGGGTCAAGGAATTTTTCAGCTGCTATTCTGTGTAGTTTTTTTATGCTACGTAATTTTGATCTTGTATAATTTTGATCTTGTTCCCTGTTAGAAAGCTTGCTGCCTTAGGACTGCATCTTTGAATAAAAATTAACTGTTAGGCGCGTTGCAAACTCTTTAGAGGCAAATATTCGTAGAAATTAGCTGTTATTAGGCCTATACTTTAAGAACTAAATAATATAGGATGTTTTTGTGCTAAACAATATTTTTATGCCAAATATGTATTTTTTAACAAATTTATTTTTTTGTGCAAAACGGAATAATATTTCGGAAAGATTTTGTTTAGAACAAGCAGTTTATGTGTCCTAATCACTTAACACCGCTCCAACTATACGAACGTCCTGAAATATACGTTTGATAGTAGGCTCGTTTGGCGGCGCCTGATATGTACAAAACACCTTATCTTTCTCAATTATATTGAGACAAGATTGAAACAAAAGTGATCCTTTGTACCAGCCTTACTTTGTCGCCTATAAATAGGGTAATTATTACAAATACATATACATATATATATATGTATATATATATATAGTATATATATATATATATATATATATATATAATATATATATTTCTTTATGTCCATTTTTGCTACTCCACATCTTCCCCACAGGTTGCAAAATTCACATACCGATGAGAGAGGGACACGCAGAAGACAAAACGTTCAAATAACGTCTGATTGGAGAGAACTGCAGGCAGGAGAGGACAAATTAGAAAATGGTTAACCGAGAAAAAAGAAACAGCCATTCCAATGGGGTTTGTATAAGGAGGCCTGAAATCAAGACACATTCCAGACGATAGAGACGCTAAAAGAACAAGGTGAATGCTGTTTCTCCGACCGTACGACGCTTCGCTTTGTTTGTGTCTAGGCTCGACCCAAACACATCTGCGTCGGACATTGCGGACCTCGTTGAACCTTTCCTGGAAGGAAGGACGGTTGTCTGTTCGAAGATGATAACTAGATTTCCTTCGTACTCGTCGTTCCACTTGGCTTGTGACGAAACAGCGTTTGCAGCGCTAGACGTACCTGATGTTTCGCCGGAGGGCAGTATTTTTCACCAGTTTTTCGGTCGCCTTTATGGTACGCGTGTTCAAAACAAGGAAACAATAACAGCCGAAAATGGCGGCAACGCTTAGTGTCTTCTACCAAAACGTGAGGGGCCTGCGTACGAAGGCCGACGAGTTTATGCCGAACCTAGCTACAACTAAGTATGATGTTGTTTGCCTCACGGAAACTTGGCTCTGTGATGGGATACCGGACTCGCACTACTTTACACCTAGCTACAAAGTGTATCGCCAGGACAGAGATTACCAGACCACAGGACAAAAGTATGGAGGCGGCGTTTTAATTGCCTGTGAGTCATCTCTT
Source organism: Ixodes ricinus (assembly GCA_037355805.1). NCBI lineage: Eukaryota > Metazoa > Arthropoda > Arachnida > Ixodida > Ixodidae > Ixodes > Ixodes ricinus. The sequence goes on along the minus strand of JAZHYW010005286.1, from coordinate 1,791 downwards.
TCGTCGCACCGTCGCCCCGACCTGGAATCATATTCCGAGTGTGTTTGGCTAGAGATAAAAGCAGGCGATGGCTTTAGCTACCTAGTCGCTAACTATTTTTTCCGCCACTTCATGACCAAGTCCTTTTTATAGAACATTTTGATAAGATTAGTGAACAAATAAATTTTGCGAAGTACAGAGTACAGGTTTATGGAGATTTTAATCTTTCTGGAGTAAATTGGTCGCTGAGATCTGGTAGTGGCAAGAACCTTATAACGACAAATAAGGCAATCCTGTTTATTTTCGTTCATGGACTACTGTGGCCTCGATAAAGCTGAACACAATCGAGAATAGCGCTGGAAATGTCCTTGACCTCGTTCTATCCAACACCTCAGTTGAATATGTGATCCCTGTTATAAACCCCTTAGTGCAAATAGATGTGTTTCATCCACCGTTCGTAGTTGTATTCCGCCTTCCACATAGAAGCCAGTATCTCGGTGTAACTCAACCTATCGCTACGCCAAGGGTGATTATTTGAGCATGTATAAATACTTCCAAAACTTTGACGGAGCGCGGTTCTTGCCATGACTGACACTGAGTTGGCGTCACGAGAGTTTTTCTTTCATTGTTAAAGACGCTATTGATATGTTTGTGCCACAGCGCATTTCCAAGTCTTCAGTTTATCCTGATTGATTTTCTAAGGATTTGAAAATCTATCTGCGTAGAAAAATAACATTTTCATAGACTTTTTAAACGAACTGGATGTGCTTTATTTTCTGCCCAGTTTAGCATATATCGGGCTCTAACTAAAAAGTTGTACGCTAGAGATAAGCACTTGTATCTTGACCGTGTAGAGCGCAGCTTGAACCGGTGCCCAAGAGTTTTTGGCAATTTACAAAACAGCACACACGTGATACCAACCAGGGGATTTTCCTACGCAACCACTCAGATAATGACAGCTATGTCTCCCCCTAATGAGGTTGCAAATGTTTTCCCGATTACTTTAGCAACTGTTGTTGTACCGGGCAACAAGCTGTCCGGTCCGCGGATATCAAGATTGACTGTCATGACTTCTTGTCTTGTATTAGAGTAGACCTGGAAGAAATAGCTGAAGCCATAAAAAATCTAAAACCAAAGTTATCTTCAGGGGTCGACTCTATCCCATCATTTATCATCAAGGGGTATGGTGAAGCTGTTCATACCCATCTTAGGGCACATTTTTAACCTTTCTGTTAGTTCTGGAGTTTTTCCATCGTTATGGAAATCTGCGGTTGTTGTACCAATTTTTAAAAGTGAGGCTCGATCTATTTCTACAGCAACTATCGACCAATATTTTTATTGTCGGGGTTTCCCAAAGTGTTCGAGCGCGTAATGCTACAAACAATTTTTTTTACTTCCACCGCAAATCTGCTGCTTGCTAGCATGGTTTTCTGACAGGACGGTCGGTTGAAACTAACCTGTGCTCATTTTTGAACTATTCTGTCCCTTGTTGTAATGAACAGAGGGCAAATTGATTGTATTTATTTTGATATGTCAAAAGCATATGATAAAGTGAACCACGAGTTGTTATTACGTAAACTATCTTTATATGGTTGTTACGCACAGGTGTGTTAATGGTTACAGTTACTTATCATGTCGTCCCAACAGCGTTCGCATAAATAACAGTCGCTCAAACGCTTTCTTTTCCAATTCCGGTGTTCCCCAAGGGTCTATTCTTGGTCCCCTTTTGTTTCTCATTTTGTAAATGATCTATTGTCCAATGTGAAAAATGCTGAAGTAGTTGTTATTTGCAGATGACATTAAGATTTTTAT